>MU224907.1:481920-495167 GCA_018584345.1 Thuja plicata
AAGAACAGCATGTTGAGCTTCAGAGCTATTAAAGAAAATAACAAACAAGCCAGATTGTATTTGCCTACAAAAAGAAATGTGATATCCAAGCTTCAAGTTCCAGTAGTGATGGAACCAGTCATCTAAATTTTTTCGGGGAGGGCATTTCTCAATGTCAACTGCGGCAAAAAATATAGCAGAATCCTTCATCTTTTCTTTTCTTTAACTATTTCATTAACCATATCCGAATTAGGTAGCATGGCTTCCCTAGATTCCTTACCAGATCTTTGCGTTTCATCCCTGATATGGAATTTAGCTCTAGCGCCGATGGTGAAAGCAGAAACAGCTTCTGAAAAGGACTTTGGTTTAGGGGCCGATGCACTAGGGTCTTGGGGGATATTAGGATCGGGCTCCAAAGGAGCCCTAGTTGTCTGCGAGGTCGAGGGAACGGCCTCAGCCGAAGGGCAGGACTCAGACATTGCAAATAAAAGTGATTAAAGGAGAGAGCACACCTGGCATAGGAAGAGGTGAGATCGCCGACGGAAAATGGGAAGAGTAGAGAATACGATCGCCGAGAAACGCTGTACGAACGCCGAAAAAATGCAGCTCCACAAAATAGTATTTGAATTCATCAAAGGCTATTTTTCCCTTTAGGCAAATTTGTTATTTGCGTTGGTGGATTGGTTCATTTAAATTCAAACAGGAGAATTTGAGCCCAAAGAATATAGCACCTGTTGATAGTAGAGTTGCATGCCTCTGCTCAACTATATTCCTTTGCCCAGTGACTGATTAATTCAAATTCATGACTGAATGTGACACAAAAACATACCTTTATAAATTCATAGTACATGGTTTTAGTTTCAAATTGTTGCATAGTCATTTAGGGTTTTCATCTTTCTTGTAAATGGCTAGAAAAATACATTAAATCTATAAATCAAACCCTAAGGGAATTGAAGCTTGATTCCACTATGTACCCGATTCTAGTATGACTCATACTTGGGCTGATTTGGTATCTTAGCTTTCAAACCATATGAGTCAATTTATAATTAAAATAGTCATATATGCATAACCACCAAGTTACAAAAAAATACTTATTTAGGCCAATTGTGAATGTTGCCCAGGCCAACATAACCTTAATTTCAGAGGATATCAATCTTAATGAAGATCAACACTTTCCAAATATAGAAAACTTCTCCAAGAAATGTGGGATGCTCCAAGAATGTCTAAATTTTATAGAAAGTACCATGGGACTTTCTCTGATTTCTTGAATTATTGTCACTATTTGAATTCCATCTCGAAAAGGCTAGTGCTCTCCAAGAAAGTTTGAGTTTGTAAAGATATTGGAAGGACCATAAAACAAGGATATTACAATACTAATATTTTACACATCCACATATGTAGTGAGTGAATTCAGAACAATATGTGTAGAATACATGTATAGTTGTTCTTTTTGCTGACAAAAGGTGAAGAAGGGCCTCATGAAGGTCTTGAAGATAATATAAAATCTTGAGAAAGCTTAAAATGTTAGAGTTGAGTGGATCAAATTCACCATACTCAATGGCTATAAAATTTTGGCAAATATAGATAGGATTGCTTTAGCACAAAGTCATATATTGGTGACTATGTGGGCCTATCACTCACTTGTAATTTGCCTCCTCTTGTAGGTTTTTGTTTCTAAGAGGAATTGGCTGACACATTGCATTATCCACTCTCTTCATAGGAACACAAGAGTGGGAAAGATTATTTTTCTTCACGATTCCTTGAATCTCATTCATTTCAAGACATTAAGTACAGAGAGATTCTGGCATCATGATGTCATGTATAACCCAAGGAGCCATAATATATTAATGAGAACTAGTATTTGGGACTGGTTGGGGTCTTGTTGTAGGAGGTAGTTTCGTGCATTAATTATAGCAATAGGGAGCATTTTCTTGAGATATTCATTGAATGATAACTCCATTTTCTGAGCTTGTTGTTCAATGTAACTAATGTAGTATGCATGCAACTATTTTTTTGGCATTTATGAGCTCTTACTTATAAATCCTTGATTGATGAAATATTAATTTTGATTCTTATTATGATGCTTGAATGGGATAATGCTTCTCATTAGGATGGATGGATGGGATGATGACTCTCATAATGATTATTACATATTCAACACATCACATTCAGTACTTTTCAAATTAATAGTTTCTTTTCATTTGTTAAGTTATTTTTAATTAATTAATTTATATGTAATTTTAAAAGCTGCCCTCAAAATCAGGAAAAAATTTATTGTTACAAAATGGTGGGAAACATTGTTTATCGTTAACTTGGTAATACGGTGCCCCCTCAAAAAATTGAGCAAAAAATATAATCAAGGGCTCGATTTGTTGACAAAGTATCAGGATCACAACACAACTTACGGTTCTGGAAACGAAGGTCCAGAGCAAAATATACGAGATTTAAAAGGTGAAAAGCATCGCGACCAATAGAAATGGGATGGGTGCACATCCATCAAGAAGGGCCAGGGGGAGTATAAATAGGGCTAAGGGGTCATTTTACTCACAAGCTTTGTAGTTTTAGTAGAGCAAAGGAGGTCTTAGAGTAAGTTTTTAGAGTTATAGCGGGCTACGAGGATAGCATTCACATCTCTATGTGATTAAGGACCTACCAGGTCACTTAACTCCTTCAGCACATACTTGCATTTCTAACACATTTTTTCATCACTTTTCATCCTTTGTTCCTGACTAGGTCATCGGTTAATTTTTTCAATCAACGTAAGTGCCTTTGATATTTGTTGGAATTGCGACACATGTGCTTGGAATCTATTTTATAATCAAGCCGCAATTGAATCTTAAGTGACACAGTCACTTTTTATTAGTTGCAACCACATTAATGTTTCAATGAAATTGTTATTTTTATTCGATGCAAATGCATAGGTTTATATATTTTGTAGTCGAGTTTCAATCACCATGCACGTTCGATGCATGTGATTTTGATATTTTAAAAATTGATATTCACATATATGTATGACTCTTTCAACTCATTTTCTTTAATTTTGACATATGCTTTATTTAATAAATGTATTTTAGACATGTGATGATTTTGTTTAGTGTGATTTCCATGTTAGGGATTTTGGTGTATTTTAAATGATTTTGCATTGCATTTGGCCTTTTAGATGCAAGATGATGTTCTGATTACTCGAGAGAATCATCCCAAAATGCTAGCTTGTAGACATAGGATGACCCAAGAGGAGATAGACTAGTTATATGGGATGGGACTCCTTTATATCACTCTAATACCCCATATTAGGGTAAACAAAGGACTCATTATAGCTCAATGCGAAAGATGGCACTCCGAGACCTCCTCTTTCCATTTACCGACGGGGAGTGCACTATGACCCCGCAGGATGTATTCAAGACATTGAGGCTACCTATTAAGGGTGAGAGGGTTGTAAATGCACCACGAGCTGGCTTAAGGGCTCTATGTGACTTATTTGATTATGATAAAAAATATCTAGGAGTTAGGGAGATGAGATCGGATGGGAGGACATGGTGAGTGATTATGATGACTTTTTTGGATTTCTATGCAGGTTGGTGGCATAAGTTCTTATACATAAAAAGAGAGGGGATGTGTTTCCAGTTAGGTGGGGGGGGTAGTCTACAATATGCTAGTAGAGAGTACTATATACACTTGGGGACTATGTGTATTGGCTATGCTCTACCATCAACTCCATGAAATTGCATATCATGCAACACAAAGTCTAGGGTTCTGGGTAATATTTCTCCAAGCATGGATCTAGGAGCACATTGTAGTGAATCATCTAGTTTTCATTAGAAAACCACTAGGAGTAGAGAGGAAATAGGTTTTTTATCACAAGGCAGTGCAAAAGAGGTAGTTAGGTCATGTCAAGTATAAGAGGCGTGAGTTTGATATCTTGTGGAATTTTGCATGGAGACCATATATTGGCTTCCTAGTATGGGATGGAGAGGCATAACACTTGGACTGTTTCAGGAAGGAGCACTATCTTATAGGTTAGAGTACTCAAATCTATAGGATTATAGAGATACATCTTCCTGATAGGGTTTTGAGGTAGTTTGGTGGGAGGCGAGATGTCCTGATAGGCCATGCATAGTTTTCCAAATGCAGTCAGAATGTGAGGGGTTGAGGACCAATGATTCTAGTTGCTACTACAGTTTCTCAGTTGGATGGGTTAGTTGATCAGAGATGGGGATGGAGGACACAAGTTGTCGATGCAGGCACAACTCTAGAGTTTGATGCATGGTGTGCCCAATTTAGGCACATTCCTTACACAGATCGAGGAGTTCTCATTCATATGGATGTGATAAGGGTAGTGAGGCAGCCACGCCAGAGACAAGGTCACCGCGAGAGAGGTGGTAGAGGAGGAGATGGTGGATGAGGGGTAGGAGACAAAGATAGAGGTAGAGGAGGGGAGATTAAGATGGAGACCCAGGAGGGTGAGGTGGAGGTAGAGGTCATTAAGGATGAGGTGAAGGACCTAGAGGTAGGGGTGGCATAGATAGAGGTGGAGACAGGTAACGGGGGTGACGAAGGAGATGGGTGAGGAAGTAGAGTTATAAAAATAGGTGGATCAATGGTTGAAAATATGATAATAAATTTTCAATTTATAGGAATTCAGGATTTCAATCAGGATTCCATGATTGAGCGGGTTGAATGACTTTGATTGAAGAGTTGAACTCAAATTGATTGAAGACTGAACTCAATTGATTGACTTGTCCACATAATTGATTGATCTGTTAACTTTTTAGATTTGAGAGTGAAGTGACTAGATTAGAGATTTGACTGGATTGATTGGTTTGTCAACATGATAGATTAATCATAAGACTGAATAGATGGACCAGAGAAGTAAATAGATTAGATAGTCATAAAAATATGACTGAAGAGTTAGGAAAGGTGATTGACGACTTAACTGAAACTTAGTGTTAGTTAGAAATAGAGGAATAAATCTAATTAAATAAATAAATAAATTCATTGACTTACACATGGGGAATATAAATAAATAAATAAAAATTATTTATCTATGAGAAGAAATAATTAGTAAACTAAATAAATTGAAATTTATTTAACAATTAGGAGGAAATGATGAATTAATTATAAGTATTACATAAACGTAATATCTTGGACAAAGTAGAAGTATTAGTTAAATAAAATAATTATTTAATTAATTGAAAAGACATAGGGATTAATTAAATAATAATAAATCTTTAATAAATTTATAGAAGAAAGCGTGATGAAAATTAGTTAGACATTTTGACTTGGGAGCATCTTGGGATCTTGGCAATCTTGCATCAATAAAAAATATTTGTTTTCCTATTTGGCCAGTCTTGATGTTTCTTTCTGCGATCATTTTGTGCATATTCTTGGTGGATGCAATCCCTACAGTGTATTCCTAGCTTATGGACCTTCTCCTATCTTCGCAAGTCATTTGGTTACTTTGCGCATGAGATATTGTAGATTCTTGACGATACTCACATGTTCTTCGTGTTTCTGGCCAGTCTTTGTTTTTTTTTTATCTCGCAAAGTTTTTCCCGATTGGAAAAGCTTAACGACTCATTTCTTCATGATGTTATGTTTATGGCCGACCTACTTGAGGGATCATGATTCATATTTCATCCATTGGAAGTATATCCTAATGATTTGGGTCCTAACCTATTGTTTGTAATATGTTTTCTTTCTTATTGGGAAATGTCACCTTTCTAGGCTAACCTAATGTTTGTGAAGGTTTTATAAGCTTATATATTTGTTCCTAAAGGGGGAAGATTTCATAAGATTATCTGGTTGTAGTTGTAGCTAAGGATTTTAAAAGGGTTTCTGATTATAATCAAGCCTGTATGCATGTCATGTATGACCGTATGTTGCAGACCTATTGTATATGATTTTTATAATAATAATAAAGAAGGTTGATCTCTCGTATCTCCATGTTGTTTCTTATTGTTTCCTTTGTATAATTCATGCAACAAGGATTGGACACATCTCTTTGATTTCCCTCCATCCTTGACTGCATCAAGTGGTAATGTAGTCAAGGATGGAGGGAACTCAAAGATATTTATACAATCCTTGCAACATGAATTACACAAAAAAAAAACAAGCAGTAACAGGGAAATATGAGAGATCAACCTTCTTTATTATTATCAAATAATCATACACAATAGATATGCAAGATACAGTCATACATGCAAGGAATACATGCCTGATTACAATTAGAAACCCTTACAAAATCCTTAGATACAACTACAACTAGATAATATTATGAAATATGCCCCCTTTAGGAACAAATCCATAAGCTTATAAAACCTTCGCAAACATTAGGTCAGCCTAGAAAGATCACATTTCCCAATAAGAAAGAAAACGTATTACAAATAATAGGTTAGGACCCAAATCATTAGGATCTACTTACAATGAATGAAATATGAATCATGATCCATCAATTAGGTCAACCACAAACATAACATCATGGAGAAATGAGTCGGTAAGCTTCGTCAATCACAAAAACCTTTGTGAGATCGGAAAACATGAAGACTGGCCATAAACATGAAGAACAAGACATTCTTGTAAAAAATATACAATATCTCATGCACGAAGTAACCAAATGACACACAAAGTTAGGAGAAGGTCTAACATGAAGCTAAGAACACAATGCAAGGATCACAGAAAGAAATACCAAGACTAATCAAACATGAAAATAAGAAAACAAATATTTTTGGTTGATGCAAGATTACCAAGATCCCAAGATGCTCCTACGTCAAACAGCCATGGTTGTTTGAAAAGGGAGCCTCTCGCTTTGTTGGGGCCAAAGAAAAATCAAAATGGTCAACCTCAACCTAAAAAATCCATGAAGAATCTTCCATGGGTTTTTCCTTCCATTTGAAAAGATACTTTGTGTAATGCTTACCTCTTGTACTTATACCAACTTTTCTATCTAAAATATGCTCAATATGATCCATATTCTTCTTACGATACTGTTGTTCAACATCTGATCCATCACTGTTGTTGAAATCTAATTTGATTTCATAGGGAAATTTGGTTTCAAACACTTCAACATTCCCATCTGGCATCAAGAGGCTCGCTGGCTATGTTCACAAAAAAGGTCTCAATTTGGGGATATATCCAGATGCTGAATATGTAAACCAGAGATCTATGGTTTGAAATTGTAAAGGATAGAAGTATCGTATCACTTTTCTTATAAATTGATATTTTTATTGAATTTATTTGAATTTTCAGATACTATGTTATGAGAAAAATGATGAAGGTACATTTGTTGAATGGGTACATCCACTTCATGCTCCTACATTCCCAGATTCAAAATTTCAATGTAAATTTTGAAAAAAAAATTGTTTTAGCAAAAAGATGCAGGTACATTTGCTGAATGGGTACATCCACTCCATCCTCCTATAGTCCCAAATTCAAATTTTCATTGTAATTTTTGAACGAATGAAATTGTTCTCACTAATTTTTGTTCATGACAGGGAATGGACTATCTCAAATATGACAAATGCAACAATGATGGCAATAAAGAAAAATTTCATTATGTATGTATGTGTTATCCTTCAAGATGTACTTGGGTTATCCAAATGAGTGTGCTCAAAATAGCGAAAGTGATGGGTGTTCAAGATAAGGATGATTTTTTCTTTAGTCTTTTCTGAGGACCAATTACCTAAGTAGAGGGTGTTTAAGATTAGAATAAATTTTTATCCAATCTTTTAAGTGGACCACTTAACTAAGTATATCTTGCATCAAATTACAAACACCCAAAAATGAGAGATGCACTCCTTAGAATAGGGCGCCCTCTATTTTACGCTCTCTGTGAATGTCAATGCTTTGAATTATTTGCAGCATAGAATTGTAATTGGATATAAATACAAATCTTCATGTCAATGGCTCATTTATAATTGACATTATGTTCATGTAGGGGAAATAGATGATCCTGCTAAGTGGGGCGGGAAAGTTGGTAATAGTTGGAGGACAACAATATATATTACCAACATATGGGCTAGGTGATAAGCTCAATCCCAAATTCATGGATCGCTACTCTGCTTGATTTTGCAGGTCAAGTCAAATTTTTGAGATTGGTTCAACTGGGATTGGTAGCTCAAAGAGACACATTGAAAGAAATTTTTTTTGCTTGAATGATTTTGTTTCTCCATATGGACATATGCCCTTAGTGGGAGGTAGTGTCAAGAATATTTTTTTTTAATCATGTAGAGTCTTGTATACTTATAAATTGAAACTATCAACACTATCTTTGGTGAGGAAAAATGTTGTTGGATCTTTGAGGCTTACTTTTTAAGTCAACAGTTAAACATAAAAAAGTGAAAAAATCATTCTGCACATAGGGTTGGCTGGTCCTTTAAAGACTATGCTTCAGAAAGATTCATTTTTTCCTACTTGAGAAGGGTGCACAATATTAACTCTGATGGGAGGATGCTTTTATTTTGTGCAAATTTAATGTATCTATAATCCGTGTGAAGAAGTTTTTATTTTCTTAAGTTGATTTATAAGGAAGTGAGCTAATCTAATAGCTTCATTTGAAGAATTGTTATATCCACTGTGTTATTATAAATAATCATCTATGTTATCTATAAAACTTCATTGTAACATACATGTTGGAATTAATGGGAAGTGTGTACTGAGAGGGGAGGGGTGAATCAGTACCTTTAAATTTTTTTTATCCTTTTATCAATTAACCTTTTGTAATCAATTGTATATCCATTCATATGATTTGTACTATCTTGATGTGAGTTATATAAATTCATTAACTTAACATACATGTGAACATTCATAGAAACATTCATGAAAGCAATTGACACATAACACATGATATGATATCGCAAAAACTTATGTTAAGAAGTAAAAACTGCGGTGGGGATGGCACCCACAAAATCTTCACTATCTACAGAATGGAAGGGGTCGGTTAAGGCTTACAATTTGATCACTTCTAATGATCTACCCGGTTAAGAGTATTTGTGGAGACCTGTTAAATTCCACTCGGTTAAGAGCTTTAGCAACACTGTTGAGAATGCACTCGGTTAAGAGATTTGTAGTTGGACTGTTATATCCACCTTCCTTGAAATGATTTTTACACTTTGCTCCACTTGTTAGAATGATAGCAAATTACAATTTGACCTGGTAAATGCAATCTCCAATTGCTGATACAAATCCATATAAGTTTACATGAATAAGATTATCACCTAATGTGATTGAGTAATACCTCTGATTCTCGGTAGCCTCTGTTCTTGGTTCTTGCTAACCAAATTCACCTTTTGTTGTTTTGGTTCTTGAAACTTTCAATCTGATCCATAGATGTGCTCGTAGGATTCATTCATCCTCTCTTCTATATTCACATCATTTTATAATGAATGATTGCATCATCTATTTATAAGATGGATTGGCATCATCAAGTTTCGCAAAAAACAATATTAACTGTAAGATCAGGTTTACAACTTTACCTTGATCTCCTAGTCTATGTGTTTTAAATCAGTTAGACTGATTAAAGCACTTAAATTCATGTTTCTTGTCCCTAAAGAAACGGATTTAAAAACACATCAAGATTCTATAAATAGAATAAGAATTCTTTATCTGACCTGGAAGTCAGATCCACTTTTTGCGGGCTGCAACTGACTCTCAGTTTCTGTCAATCGGTTATGCTCTAAAATAAGTTGACTGTCTTTCAGTTTTGTTATCTTGGTTTGCTCTTTAACTATCTCTCAGTTTGCACTGTATTCTGCACGTTGGGTTCTTGTGTCGGGTTCCTCTTTATCCTTCTAACTTTTCATTTTCGGTGTACACACAAAGTTGTGTTGTCAGTTCTCTTTGTACTTAGTCATTTTTGGTGATCTCTTTATATCTAATTTTTAGTTTTCTCTTTGTCCTGTCTTTCGGTGTATGCTTACTGAAAGTGTTATTTGTATACAAAAAGAAAATTAATGTCATCAATCTCCCCCTTTGACATTAGTATCAAAAAATAACGTGTAAAATACTAACAAAATGTTAAGTATGTACAACATATATAATCCTTAGTCATTTAATGACTCCCCCTATGTATATGCAGGTACATCATTATTTTTGATAATACTTTATAGTGTTTGCCTATCTGTACATATCATTTTCCCATATGAATATACATTGTAGACACCCAAAATTGACAAGGTGTCTTAGTATCATTAAAATCTGCAAATCTCAACAAATCTCATCAAAATGCTTAAAATGCTTCAAAATGGATCAAAATCATTTAAATGGACATTAATCAATCAAAGTGGATTAAATCAAATTTAAATCAATAGATTAATTAATCATGAAATCAAATAATTAAATGCAAGCCTAAAAGGATTAATCAAATTATGCAATTGATTTTAATTACTTAATTGTATAGTTTAAATCAAAAATCAAAATGAACCTATTCCTTACATGGCTAAATTAATTAAATGATTGAACTAAATAAATTCCTAATATCTTTTCAACACAAATCAAAGAGCCAATGAGAATTGAGAACACACTTGCACATGGATCACTCCAATTTTGCATCTCAACCTCTCATTTACCCTTTTAAATCTCATCCACTCATTTTGTCCCACCCTTTGAGGACAACATTTAAATGGTCCCCTTATTTGAAACCATTTGAGAGACCAAACTCAACCAAGGATAAACTCATGATCAATTCACTCTACCCCCTACCCTTGGGATTTTACTATAAATATAAGCCATTTTCAAGCATAAGCATATCCTAGAAAATTCGAATGCAAAGCATCCTCATTATAGGCAATTTCACAGTGATTTGAGCAATAGTGAGAGCATTTTGTAGTAAATTGAGAAAGTTTATCATTCATGAAAGCATTTGAATTCATTTTGTACCATCTTTGAGAAGATTGAGAGCTAGATTAGGCATTTTATCATCAATTTATCATTCTAGGAAGGTCACTAGTAGAGATTAAGGCTGAGAGCTCTACTTGCAAAGCCTAGTTAGAGAGCCATGAGATGTTATATGGATTTTAAATGCAATTCTTTAGATTAATTCATTTATTTCTTTCCATAGAATTGTGCTCAATTGTCCTAATTTCATGAAAGTGTATTAACTCACACACAAATGGCGCCCACAGTGGGGCTTTAAGCCTCATTTTCATCATTTTTATCAAGTTTTGTGTGTTTTTTCTTTAATTTTATGTTATTTTGCAGAAAATAGGTAAAATGACGCGTACGAGAAATCTAATGATGCCTGTGAACAGTGAAGAAATGCCTACGAAAATATTTTATTCTTTGTCTTAAATTCTTTTGTCGCTTGTGAGGTAGAGTGTGATGCCTGCGAGCGTAAAGCGTCACCTTTGACTCGGGAAATGTTGCGTACAAGCTGTTAAGTGGCGCGTACGAGTTGTAAAATGACACGTACAAACTATAAAATGACACATACAAGCTGTAAAGTGATGCGTACAAGTTTTTAAGTGACGCATACAAGTTGTAAAGTGACATGTACAAGCTATAAAGTAACGAGTACAATATGTAAAGTGACGCGTACAAGCTGTAAAGTGACGTGTACACACTCTAAATTGACGCATACACAGTGAAATGATGCCTACAAGTTATTAAATGACGCCTACAATTTTTTGTGTTTTATTGCTGTCAAATCATCAAATTCATTTTGCTAACTTTCTGTCACTATGTTTCCTGCAGATGAATAGACACCGAAAAGTGTAGAAACTAGAGAAAATGATCAAAACAACAAGCAAGGAGGTAAGAATTCAAAGAAAATACTTTAAACAACTCCATAGTGCTTCAATTTTGGAAATTTTGGAAGTAGAGTTGGAATCATATGATCATTATGTTAAAATTGTGAATGCTTACAAACAAAAATTTCCATCTTTGAATTGGATTTATGCATTAAGTCCTTAAAGTGTTTTTTTTGCAAATCTTTCTTAAAAGACTTAATTGCATTTCAATTTACTTTTTGGTTGGATCATTGTGTTTTGCTATGTTGACTATCTTGTTGGTGGAGCCGGAGAGGGAACGATCGTCACTAGGTGAGTAGCAAAAAAAGCAAAATCCATAAAAAAAAGCGCCTAGCCTTTGCTAGCTTCGAAACAAGGTATTCTACTTAACAAGCTTGCATTAATCAAATTGTGACAAATTATTTGTATCTAGTATAATTAGGGACACCCTATTATTGTCCATTCAAATGAGACATTAGGTATATTCTCTCAACTTTTATAAGTTGATCAAAAAGCCAAAAGTGTCAGGTTTGGGTGGTAGAAAGAAAGGGAGGATAATTGAACCACACGCTTCATTTTTAAGAACCTCCTTGTTAACGGGTTGAAAAATAACAAAAAAGTGCTTGAAGTGTTTGGAACGAAGAAAGACAATAGGGATATGCTCTTCACTCTTTGAGTGAATCAAACTCCCAAACTTATTGGACTAAGTTCATTTTCCACTTTCCATATATGCTAGATCAATTAGAGCTTTAGAGGGCCTACCTCCAGAGAATTCCTTTACGAAGAAGGTGAGAGGGAATGACCAAAGTTGGAGACAATCACTTTAGCCATTGTATCATCTTAAAATGGAATCACTTCCATGTTAAGAGTGTTTATCCCTCCTTAGGGGACATTTTTGACCTCTACCATATCATCATCTTGTTTCTGCATCATCTCATGCTTTTGTACTGGTTCAGGACCCTGATTGGGCCTCTCCGGGCACCTCCTACCCCACATGGCATATTTTCCAGGGGTTCTAACCCCCTGGGTCAGGGTGGTCGAGGTCAGGGTTGACCTTGACCCTAACCTGGGTCGCCCTTTCATATCAGGAAACTTGTCGGCTGTCGGGGCTCATCAAAAATTTAGTTTTCCCGCTTCCGGGTCGGTTGTTTCGGGTTCCGAGGCGTTGATTCCTAAATTATATTTAATATAGGTCATTTTATAGGGGCATGGGTCTAATTAGAATTTAATTATCCTATGTATGCCTCCTTAGAATATTGTGCCCTAATTTCATATAAAAGGAAGCATTTCTCTCTCATTTTCTCTAAAAAGTCTTCTAAGTGCAAAAAGCTCTAATCAAGATTTTGTCAAGAAGTAAAAAGGTTCAAGCATCCATCTCCAAGATCTTAAGGTGCTCAAGTCTTCCTCTTAAGCATTCGAGCTCTCCATTGAAGATCAAGGATTCAAGCTTTCAAGCCTTTGAAGGGATTAGGTGCAAACACTCAAGATTCAACATTCAAACCCTAGATCTAGCCATCATGGTGGTGTGATCTTCCTTCAAGTATCTTC
>MU224907.1:511545-544593 GCA_018584345.1 Thuja plicata
TTGAATGGGTTCCTGATCTAGACCTAGCTTTCCCCCTATTCTTCCCCACTTTCCACTTCTTTCCAACCTGATTTCTGCATTATGGACTGCAGATCTGAGATCTTTGACCTCAGGGTCAGGGTTGACCTTTTGGGTCTATGTTGACCTCAACCCTGACCTAGGTCAAGGTCGACCTCGACCTTGATCCAGGGTTCAAATCTAAATTCCCTCAGTTTTTGGATGTTGGTCTTTGCAAAAAGTCATTTCCCGCTTCCGGGTTGGCTGTTTCGGGTTCCGAAGTAATGATTCCTAAATTATATTTAACATAGATCCTCTCCTAGGGGTAAAGGCTTTAATGGGAATTTAATTCTCCTATGTTTTCCTCCTTAGAATATTGTACCCTAATTTCATATAAAAGGGAGCCTTTCTCTCTCATTTTCTCTAACCATCAACTAGGTGATACTAAGCATCATTAAGCAATTGAAAAGCATTATCAAGTGAAGTTCAAGAAAGCAATCAACAAAGATTTGAAGCAAGGATTCATCCATCATCAAGCATTCAAGCATCCATTTTCATGAAAGAGATCCATGGGAGGACATTGAAGGATTCAAACTACATAGTGCCCTTTTTTGTGATCTCTCCATCCATTTTTTTCCAAGCCTCGTCATAATCAAGAACCCATTCAAGACTTGGTGTGGGAGATCTGTAAGAAAGAGATTGAAGACATCCTACATTATACATTCCACATTCTAGATCCACTAGTGCCTACATACTTGTGGATTCAAGGATTCGAATCCTCCACAAGGACTTTTACAAGCAAGGTGAATTTATGCATTTACTTTGTTTACTTCTACAATTTCAATTACATATATTTGAGCTTAATTCCAAAGCCAGGGTTTGACCAAGGAAAACCCCTCACCCCCCAACAAAAAAAACCTCTTTTTCTTATAGGTATAGGTTCAGGACTATGGATTTGAGCCCAAATTTGGATACCCTTTTCGACAAACTTTCAAGATCCGCGAATAGATTTTTTGTCGAACCTGTGCAAGTCAAGGTCGACATTATTGGGTCAGGGGTGACATTTCTGGGTCAAGGTTGACCTTTTTCATAAGACAGTGTCAGATCAGAAAATGATTTCTGGGTTTTGTTCATCTCTGCATTTCCTTTCTTGATCATACTTCAGTTTTTCCAGAAACAGAGCACAGACCCCAAAAAATAGCATTCTTTGATCTGCAATATTTCAAGGTTAGTGAATTTCTCCTATCCATTTCAATTCAAATACTTAATCATTCTAAATATATCACACATACATTCCTTTCCATAAAATGGGGAATTTAAGACTTTCCTCTTTACCCTCATTTCCAAATGATTGATTCATTTGTGCATTGATCCTTTTTGGGTTGATCAATTTGGATCTTTCCTTTCTACATCTTGGGATGGAAGAGGAATATCTTATCTTTCCCCCATATATTTCAAATGTTACATTTCTTATGCTACACATTGTCATATGTTACATTTTTATATGTTATAGTAAACAACTAAAACGACGCCTGGCATCTGTTAAAAACTGCGTAAGTCACTGGAAAGTGTCACCTGGAAACATTTCAACAATGCCTATCAACAAGCAAATGCTGCGTACTAACTCAGAGTGTCACGTACAAGAATTCCAGTCAACGCATACTAGCATTAAAGGCATGCCTACACACCAAGAAGTGACGCCCAGAAACAAAGAAGGGAAAACATGGGGCATTTCTTGAGGGTTTGGAACAATTTTGAAATCATATTTTGATACCCTTTTTGGAGTTATTCTTTGTCAGTGAAATAGATAGATCAAATTCTTCAAACATTTATAATGATGAATATATTTGAGAAATGAATCAATCCCATGGAGAATAATTATCAAAATCAAGTTCAAAATCTCCATAGGACTCAATACGACGAAGTAACTGAAGAATAAATTTTGGAAGCATCCCAAGATCCCATATTTATGGATACAATGCGCTTGAATTTGAAGAAGGATAAAGAAGCATATTTTTCTCAATTAGGAGCTACCCTTCCTCATAACTATGACACATCAACCTTAAAGAAGGATGAGAAGAAACAAAAGGATACATTATGTAAAAAACCATTATTAAGATCAATCTGTCCTTTTCTTTATGATGATGGGCCATCTGTATCTTCATCTTTTTCACGAAATGAAACATTTAAGTGCAACAAACCTATCTTGGATCAAGGGAAATTTCATGACCATCCTATTCATGATCAAGATAATAAAGAGAATGAAGAGCAAGATATCACTCTCAAGCAAGATCTAATGCACAAACCTCTATCTAGCAAGGTTTCTCCCATGGCCTTTACTCCTTTCATCCTTCGTCCATCTCACAAAGCTTCACAACTATCCAAAATTCCTCCACTAAAGAGTGAGACTAATGATGATGCTTTCCATGTTGACTATGTCTTCCCTCAAGGGCTACCTCTAAAAGAAAACCAATCTAATTTACATCTTGCTGCAAATTATTTCCATGCTTCAAAGATCTTGGACCCCAAAGTTTCATGTGCTTCAATGCCTATTCAAAAGGATTCTCCATCATTCTTCCAAACATTCCCCACACATATCCAAGCATCTACCTTGTCCTTAGAAGTGAATCCATGTCAAGAGGATAATCCAAAAAGCAAAGAAACCAGTATCAATAAAGATCAAGATCAAGATGTTATACAATCCCCTCCCATATTTGATGAAGTTCCCATATCCATAGAAGCTTGTGATGATCCCCTTGCACCCTTTCATGTCTTCCAATCTGATATCATTCCATTTCATGAACAAAGTGTCCTTCCAAGCTCTATACCTAGTCTAATTCCCAAGCAAGATCAAGATATATCTTCCATCATTTCCAATGAACATATTGAAAATAAAGAGCAAAGCATCCTCTCTACACCATCCAAATATCCTTGTCAAGATTGAAATATCCCATCAACTCCTTGTCATGATCCTCCATATTCACCTCAAGTAACCATCATTCCTCCAAATCCCTTGCATAATAATAAATCCCTTCAAGATTCATTTGATCCTATCAAAGTTTCTCCTAAGAAAGCTACTCATGAGCCTAGTGGTATAAAGATAAATCTTAAAGATGAGAGCCTTGGAAATATAACTCAGGCCAAAGATATTGATATCCCTTTAACACCTTATCTTCCTCCATTCAAATGCAACCCTATGCCTTCACCATCCTCCAAATCCATTTTGGGTTCCTATGTCCCAAAGCTAAAGTCTTCATCCCTTCCATCCATATTAGGTCCCTATATTCATCCATCAACCATTCCTACCATCCCTAGTTCTTCATTCACTTACCCTACCATGTATCAAGATCAATGAAGGCACACATACTTGAAGAATTTCCAAACATCAACCCATATGAACCCTCCATATTATTCCCATTCACCCAAAATCCCTAAGTCTTTTGGAAGCAATTTGGATGTGCAACATAAAAAAGAAAAATCCAAGAATCCACATGTGTATAAAAATCACCATGTCCCATCTAATCGACATGTGAATGAAAAGAAAAAAGAAATTTCCAAAAGTCCGCAAAGGTCCACAAAGCAAAATGAAATATCCAAGAGATCGCAAAGGTCCACCAAGCAAAAAGAAAAATCAAAGAAAATGTGGGTTCCTAAATTCCTCATTGAAGAAATGCATTCAAAAGCATCACAAAAGAAAGAAAAATCAAAGACTATGTGGATTCCCAAGTCACTTTTAAAAGACTTGCACACAAAAGAAAAATCAAAGTTGACTCTCAATCTTCCAAAGTCTTTCACTCCATCTCCTTCCAAACATTCTCCATGTTCCAAGTCTACTTTGGGTTCCCATATCCCAAAATCCACTATCTTAGCTACATCCTCACCTCCTTCATCCATTGTTCCTCCATCATTCCACCACCCTTAAAAGTGTGTTTCAAAGTTGATCTTGCCAACATTTCCATCCATGGCTTACCTTCTTCTTGTCCTCACATTCATTATCCAACACATACTTTCCATCTTTCTATACCTCCTATCCAATCTATGGCGTAAAACCTTCACCACCATTTATCGTTATCCTTCATATCTATCCTTTTTCATCACCTTATCAATATCTTTGAGCATCCTATCCATATTCATGGTTTATTATAGCATATCTTTCAGAAGAGCATTATCCAAAGATCCAGAGGTTGGGGAAATTTTGAAAAAAGAAAAAATTGAAAATTTTGAAAAAGAGAAAAGTGTCTTGGTGACAACCTAGCAATAAGCGCCTTGGTAGAAAAAAAAAGCAAAAAGAGAAAAAAGAGCAATAATTCCAAAGGGTGAAAACCTGGAAACAGACACCTTTTGTCCCTTAGGTCTTTCCTAGTCGTTTGTACATATTGCCTTTCACCATCTCATTTGTCAATATCCTCATTGCATCTATCATTTGTGCATAAGTCATAATAAAGCCTTTCAACTGCATTGTTGCATTCTAGCTTTTATTTTCCCTAAGTTTCACATTGATCGCATTTATCACTTGGGGGCAAGCATCATGGATTTTGGTACCAAACATATTCAAAAGTGCAACATCTTGGTAACACAACAGAAGCAGATTTTCAAATTCAGAGGAGAGATATTTTGGAACCTTTGATGGATATCATTGTTCAACCCTAAATAGTTTGATCCTACAACATGATCCTTGAGTTTCATTGATTTATTTTATCAAGATTAAAAATTGACAACACCTTAAATGATTAGAATGTTTGGAATTCTTTTTGAAAATCTTGATACATTGCAAAACACTTGAAATATTTGATGAGTTTTTCATTGAATTTTTCGAGTCATGTCTTTTCAGCTAATCGATGATGTTTTGACTAGATTGGCAATGATGGAGACATGATGTTTTTCTTGACTTCTATTTGACTATTTTGAGGAAGATCCTTTTAATTGTGTGAATTTGTCTAAGGACATGGTCATCAAAGAACCATCGAGGACATTCATATAGAAAGGAGGGTTAAAATTTATTTGTTTACGCAAAATGATACCTTGGCTATTTAGATCTTCCATATCTTAATACCAAAATCTACTTGCAACATTGAATCCGATGAAACTAGTATTCATACTCCCATAGTTGGTTATTCAACTAGTGAGGGTTGTACTAGGTTCCTAAAAGAGGTTACCAAATGAGATGAAAGTCATATTCATATTCTTATGGTCACAGTGGCACCAGTAAGGATTGTATCAACTCCTAGTTCCACAACGCTCAATGATGAAAATATATCTCTTTTACAGTTCTTTCTCAGAATTCTAGTGACCATTAGTTGCATTGCATTGCATTTTCATGATAGATTAATTACATGTTTATGGTATTTTCCTTAATCAAGGGGGTGGAAGTTAATCATGGTTACATCATAAAAGTCCTACTCAACATCATCAAATGTATGATTCATCAAATTGATCAATGCTACATCAAGGATATCATCAATATGCATCTTCTCACCTAGGGGCAACTTCACCATCTGACCAACTAGGGGAAACCTAACTTTGTTTATCCCTTGTACCTACATCTACACCTAAATCATATCAAATGTCCCTATCAATCAGCCTCCTACCATTAATATTCCCATCAAATCCAATCCAATTAAATATCAATAAGTCAAATCATCCAATTGATCATTTCAAGTCAATCATTTATCCTATCATCCATTTGCTCATTTTGAGCGCATAAAATATTCTAACTCTAGATCTTGAGGAAGGAAAATCAATCCATTTGTTCGTATCTCTAGATCTTGAGAGAAAATTATCAGTTTATCCAATCAATCCATCAGCATACCTATCCTATCAGATTGACATCAATACAACATCAACCAAGTGATTCTGACTGACATAACGTGATATCTGATTATCATTACCTCATCTAAAACATCAACAACATTTTCTCAATCATAGCTATTGTCATCTTCTCTCATAACCAGAGCATTTTCAAATTGATTTTATCGGGAAATGAATATCAATTTCCCAAACTCAACCAAATCATCTGAACATTATCTCAATTCATTTCTTGAGGGGGTATCTTATCCACATCAAAAGTTCAAATCATGATTTTTCATCACATCTTACATCAAATCTAGGGCATTAAAATTTCAAACTTTTATCAGTGGGGCATTCTGCATCAAAACAATCAGGTTATCAGTTATCTTATCAATCAAGGTTTCAAATCAATTAGGTTATCAGTATCAGATCAAGTTTTATCAATCAATCAATTAGTATCGAATTAGTGATCACATGCAATTTTCTTTGAATCAATGTGCTTTGTACATCAATTCAAAGAGGGGCATTTGGAGACACCCAAAATTGACTAGATGTCTTAGTATCATCAAAATTTGTAAATCTCGACAAATCTCATCAAAATGCTTAAAATGCTTCAAAATGGATCAAAATCATTTAAATGGACATTTATCAATCAAAGTGGATTAAATAAAATTTAAATCAAGGGATTAATTAATCATGAAATCAAATAATTAAATGCAATCCTAAAAGGATTAATCAAATTATGTAATTGATTTTAATCAATTAATTGTATAGTTTAAATCAAAAATCAAAATGAACTTGTTCCTTACATGGCTAAATTAATTAAATGATTGAATTAAATAAACTCTTAATATATTTTCAACACAAATCAAAGAGCCAATGAGAATTGAGAACACACTTGCACATGGATCACTCCAATTTTTCATCTCAACCTCTCATTTATCCTTTTAAATCTCATCCACTCATTTTGTCCCACCCTTTGAGGACAACATTTAAATGGTCCCCTTATTTGAAACCATTTGAGAGATCAAACTCAACCAAGGATTAACTCATGATCAATTTACTCTACCCCCTACCCTTGGGATTTTACTATAAATATAAGCCACTTTCAAGCATAAGCATATCCTAGAAAATTTGAATGCAAAGCATCCTCATTATAAGCAATTTAATAGTGATTTGAGCAATAGTGAGAGCATTTTGTAGTGAATTGAGAAATTTTATCATTCATGAAAGCATTTGAATTTATTTTGTATCATCTTTAAGAAGATTGAGAGATAGATTAGGCATTTTATCATCAATTTCTCATTCTAGGAAGGTCATTAGTAGAGATTAAGGCTGAGAGCTCTACTTGCAAAGCCTAGTTAGAGAACCATGAGATTTTATGGATTTTAAATGCAAATCTTTAGATTAATTTGTTTATTTCTTGCCATAGAATTGTGCTTAATTGTCCTAATTTCATGAAGGTGTATTAACTCACACACATACATATACATATCATTTTCCATATATCATTTTCCCATCTGAATACATATCATCTTCCACCTTTTTTGATATTAAGGGCAAAGGTCTATACCTTATAGCTTATCAAAAATGTGGGAGTGTGAAGACTTCATGTCTTCCATCATTTTCTCCCATTGTTCCTTCAAGTTCTCTAGAGCCATGTGCTCGAGTGTGATTTTGGAGTGCATATCATAGATGTTGTCTACTACATAGATCTCTGGGGTCGCTATCAGTTGTCTTGCTGAACTGATGTGTTGTTGAAGCAATGTTAGATTCGGTAGAAGCTGAGCTTGGAGCTCAGTGACTTCTTCCCTGAAGTGTGTATCTACTTCCCACAATTCTTGTCTTAACCTCTTTATTTCAATGATCTTCTCATAATGCAACTTAATTTCATTGTCTCCATCGATGGTTAAGTTATTAGCACTGTTAGCTAGATATAAATCTAACTTTGCTATATTTTCACTATTCTCTTTTGTGAACTTTTCCAATGTTCTTAGTTGTTGTATCAAGGAAATAGCTTCAGTTATAATTGGATCTAATTGAATAATGAATTCTTATAGCTTTACCTTGTTGACTGCCACTTATTGGCTGATGTTCTCAATTAGTTTCTGTTGGTACTTCTGCTTGGCTCTCTCTTCAATTGCCTTCTCTGCATCAATATTTTGTGTTGTTATTACTTTGGTGAGAGTGGCTAATTGATCAATAATTGGCTTATTTTGATCAATATCAACATCGGGAACAATCTGGTGCAAGATGTCCCTAGTTGTTTCTAGTACCGTTGAGTCTCGGTGCTATTTCCTTTACTTCTTTTGTAATGCCTTCCTTTGGCATGTTTCACCGTATTCTTGTAATACTTCAAAATCAAATGTAGTTGGGTCACATTTTGGTATCTCAATGATTTCATCCAAAGTAACCTCCAACTTATTCTTCTTGGATTTCTTCTTCTTATTTTGTGAAGCACTTCAATGTAAAACCATTGCCAATTTCTCGGCCTTGTCCGTTGTGCTTGATGAAGTTACTTGTTGTGCTTCTTTTTGCTGCTTTGTATCAGTTTCATCTTGTCGGGTGTCTGTAGACGTCTCCACATTAACCTTCACATTGTCAAGAGCACCTTTTTCAGTTTCCTCAGTAGTGCCATCTTTAGGTTTATCTCCTTCATCGATGTCCTTAGCTTCATTTTTCTTTGTTTCTGCATCCTTCTTTATTGTGTCTCCATCTGCCTGTTTTGAATCTTCTCTTGTAACCTTATCAGTATCGGTTACTATGTGTCTCCGATGTTCTTATGATCATCAATGTTGTCTTTCTTTTCCTCTTCTCTTGCATCCTCGGGAGTGTCTTTTTCAGGTGATTTGTCTGATTCTTGTAGAATATTGATATCTTGTATCAATATTGGCATGTTGCCTAGTATGTTCACCTGTGCAGTATCAACTATTGTGTCCTACTCATTGGTTGTGTCCTTTGTAACATTGACATCTTCATCTTTATTTACTTCCTCTACTGGATCATTGTTAATGTCAATGATAGTGTTATCCACAATGTTTTCCTTTGTGGTGTCAAGTCATGACTCATCTGCAACATCCATATTTTTATTGCTGGTTGTGTCTTCTTCTTCCTTGTCTAACTCAACATATGTATCATCTTCTGTATCTTTTATTAAGATCTATTATTGAGTTTCCTTATCAACATATTTTTGTTGTAGGTTTGTCTCAAGGCTTTCTTCCTCAGTAGGTCTGTTTAAAATTTTACACCATTTCTTATGGCTCTCTTGTTCAAGCTCTATAAGCTTCCCTTCAAGAAATTTGTAGGCTCTCAAATTCGGTGAGAACTCCTTTTTGTGTTTTTCCATCATTTCATCAATTTCTTCCTTCTTGGATTTAGAAGGCATGAGAGTAACAAGTACTCTTTCTCTTATTTCCATCTCACTCTTCAAAGCAAATGTCTGTCTAGAGTATAGTATGTTCAAGAGTTCCCTTGGTACAGTATTGCTTTCAAACTGAATCGGTACATAGTTGAACTTGTACATCTTTGCTATGATGGCATCTTCAACTTTGTTCTGATATTTTGGATCTATTTTCAACCATCTTCTAATCTTAGAATCTGTAATAGATCCTAAATTTGCAATAGATTTACAAATTTCATCAATGCTTTCTGGTTCTTTAACCTTGACATTTTCTGCCTCTACAACTTCATCTTTCTAGGTGTCTTCAATATCTTCTTGGGTTCTGATGAGCTTTCTTACTCTTTTATTTTTTCCCTCTCTTCGGTGTGGCCCCTTTCCTCTTGTATGTTCTGACCTTTCCTATCTTCAAAGGTGAAGGAGTTGAATCCTTATATGTTTGGATTCTTGTTCTAGAAGCAGTTGTGGTCCTTGGCTTCTTAGTTGGTGGAGGAGGTGGTGAATTTGACTATGTGGCCTCGGAGTCATTCTTTTCTTCAGCTTCACCGATAGGTAGTTGTCCTTCAGTTTCTTCCCCCTTTTTAGTTTCTTCCTCATGCGTGATTTCTTCCTCTGTTGCCGACAATATCTTCTTGAGGTTCTTTACCATATTGTCCCTTTTTCTGACAATTTTCTTAACAAACAGGCCAAATTTTATTCTTTTTTTGGCCTCCTCATAAGTTCCAAACTTAGGTTGTTTCTTATCTAGTGGTTCATTTAACAAGGCATCAATTGCTTTAGATACAAGTTTAATGTTTATCTCATATTATAATGGTTAAAGCCATGTTTTCCTCGGTACAACAGACTTGATATAAGTATGGTCTGTATCAACCATGAAACATAATTCATCTTTATACTTCTCAATGAGTTTTTCGGGGATCCTTACCCTCTTTTGCATTCGGTCTTTGAATACAGTAAAGTATTCATCCATGACTGTCTCAAAATTAACTCCTAGTGAGTCTATGTTTTCACTGATCTGCATGGTGACTGGTTTTGTGCTATCCCATTTCACATCTACTATCGATGGGAATGTTTCTTGAAAGTAGAAGAAAATGTACATTATGAGTGAGCCAAACTTACATGTGTTCGAATTCGCATTACTTATAGTCTTTAGATTCTCTTCTAGCTGATTTAGTAGAAGTTTGGATAAGTCCAATTGTGTTCCCTTATTCACAATCTTGTATGATGTGTCTATTGTACCCGATGCTATGATATTCATCCTACTGGCTTGAAAGAATTTGTAGCCTAGAATGCATGCATTGAATTTCATCTTGTCATCAGTAATGGTGGAAACCTTCAATCCACTGCCATCCCATTTGGCTCCTGTAATATTTTCAGTCTCAACCTTGGGAGGGTGTTTTAATGCTTTTACCTTCTCGATTATAGGGTAATCGGTGACTGCATGGATAACATCTTGGGTTATCATCTTCGGTTCATCCAGCCAAAGTTTATGATTGTGCATTCAGCTCAGTACTAACCGAATCCACTCAGTTTTGAATGCCTTCGGGAACATTAGGGCATTAGTGAGCCCTTTCACTTCTATATGTTTATGCTCATATTTCAAAGTTCCATCTTCATTGCATAGCTACTTATAAGCTTCTTCAACCTCTGAATCACCTATTTCTACAATCTTGCAGTGTATGAATGCTCAAACGTCCTCGATGAGCAAAACCCTAGCTGGTATTCGTGTGAATGCTCCAGCATCATCGGTTGTGAGGAAACCTCAGGGTGAATCTTGTAGTGTGGTTCCTCACATGCTGAATTCTTGATGAGCTTGAATTCATCCTTCTTGGTCTTCTTCGATTTCATAGTTCTTGAAGTCGTGGCCATTTTTTAGATTTAGGGCTTTCTATGAAATGCATGAAATAGAGTTGTCGGTTGTCGTAGAACTTACTATATGCACCAGTTGCTATTTCTGATCTACTTGTAGTGCTGGTGGTTGAGTTGTGGTCACTCTGTGATCCTGTCACTTTCTACTCAAAAATCGCTCTTCGTTGCTCTGCTCTGGTCGTGGAGAATAATGAGTTTGATCTGTTGCCCTTTTATAGTTGTTTTCCCTAAAAGGTGTGTCAATAATGCTTACCAAATCCTCAGTGTGTGAAGATGGAGTTCATCGGTTAAGACTTCAACTTTCCTTTGGTGACAACATGACATTTTGGGTCGGTTGTTATACCTCTTGCGTTTACAAACGAGTTTCGGTATTGCAAACCACTTGTTCACTTTGCTCAGTTACCGACGAGGCTCAGTTTACACTAGCAAATTTGCTTTTAACCGACGCTTCTCGATAAGTGTAGGCAGTCTCAGCTTTGAGTGTGTACCGACGTATTTTGGTATGTATGCCCGATAGCATAGTTATCACATATTTTAACAAGTAATACCACGATGCATCTTTACTTATGCTAATTTGGCATTATATCAACATATTATGAAACTGATGTAAAATTATAACTCGGGGTAATGCAGTTCCATACTTACTTGTTCTGCTTAGGATGGGGTGGTGATGTCACCGGATCCATTGGATGGGGTGTCACCATTTTCATGGCTTAGTCCAGCTTCATCATTGTTTGAAGCTTTTCTCCACATTTTGTCTCTTTCCCTCTGGATGTCTTCAATGGTATTTCCATTGGGATATGTGTTGGTTTTTGTCATTTAGTCTCTGCAGTATTCCTTGAGATGACCAACTTTATGATAGTGTAAGCATGCCATTCCGGGGTTAGTCCAACCTCTAGGCTTTCTAGTCCACTATCTCATACAGTTTACAACAATGTGACCAAATCTTCCACATGATGTACAATTTGTCTAAGTGTTGTAATCCCATACATATTGGTTACCGAATCCCTTCGGTTGATATGGAGTTCCTTGACTGTACCTTTAGGATTCCATGCTTGCCTTTTCTTTTTCCAACATTCAAGAGTTGTGTGCCCATTCATTTTGTAAGTAGGACAATATTTGTCCATGTAGGTTTCCTTCTTTGGTTTTTTCATCTCAGACTTACATCCATATGATTTATATCCTTTTTTGTTACATTTATAACAAAATCCTATGAATGAAGATGTAGATTTAGGAATACCTTTCATTTTGCCTCTGCATACATTTGATGTATGGCCTTGCTTTCCACAGTGATTGCATGTAAGCTTTATTGGTCTTGAATTTGTATAGACATTCTTTGGATCAATTTGATTTGATGATTCTCTATTCTCGGTAAAACCTAGACTAGTTTTGTTGTTGACTCTTCATTGTCCTTCAAGAAAATCATCCATTCTTTTATTGCTTTCTTCATCATTTTTATAATTTTATTATATTGTTGTTGAATTCATATTTCAAGTTTAAACTTTTCATTCTCATCCCTTAGCTCATCGATAGCTTCTATTCTTTCGATGAGTTCAACATTTATTTGTTTGCCTCTTGACTCATAAGAATAATTTGATTTGTAATCTCATGGTGATGCTATGTAAGTCTTTGTTTTTCAGACTCTTTTTCTTGTAGCTTTTCTGTAATCTTTCTTCTATCATCAATAGCTAGTGTTCTTTCTTGCTCAGTTTGTCTATCATTATTCATGACATCAATCATTCTTACCATCTATGTCTCTTGACCAATTTGTAGAGATTTAACTTATCCAGCCAGATGTTGATTGATTTCAGTTAGCCTTGTGATGCTTTCTTCCGATGTATCTAATGCTTTGCTTGTAGTTGATCTTGAAGACTCAAAGAAATTTGGTATCTCTTCCTCATGATAATCTATCTCATTACCGTGAGATGCCATAATATTTCTTTCATCTAACAATTGTCTCATGTTGATTCTAGCTTCTTTATACTGTTCATAGAACATCTGAATTTCTAGCTTCTTATTTTCCATATTCTTATCAAGTCTGTACTTCTCCATTATATGATCTTTTCTCTTAAGCCTTTAATATTTTCCAAAGAAGAGACTTAGCTCTGATACCAATTGTTTGAATTAATGGGAAGTGTGTACTGAGAGGGGAGGGGTGAATTAGTACCTCTAAAACTTTTGTATCCTTTAATCAATTAACCTGTTGTAATCAATTGTATATCCATTCATCTGATATGTACTATGTTGATGTGAGTTATATCAATTCATTAACTTAACATACATGTGAAAATTCATAGAAACATTCATGAAAGTAATTGACACATAACACATGATATGATATCGCAGAAAACTCTTGTTAGGAAGTAAAAACTGCGGTGGGGATGGCACCCACAAAATATTCACTATCTGCAGAATGGAAGGGACCGGTTAAGGCTTATAATTTGATCACTTCTGATGATCTACCTGGTTAAGAGTATCTGTGGAGACCTGCTAAATTCTACTCGGTTAAGAGCTTTAGCAACACTATTGAGTGTGCACTCGGTTAAGAGATTTGTAGTTGGACTGTTAAATCTACCTTCCTTGAAAGGATTTTTACACTTTGCTCCACTTGTTAGAATGATAGAAAATTACAATTTGACCTGGTAAATGAAATCTCCTATTTTTGATACAAATTCATATAAGTTTACATGAATAATATTATCACCTAATGTGATTGAGTAATACCCCTGATTCTTGGTAGCCTCTGTTCTTGGTTCTTGCTAACCAAATTCACCTTTTGTTGTTCTGGTTCTTGAAAATTTCAATCTGATCCATACATGTGCTCGTAGGCTTCATTCATCCTTTCTTCTATATTCACATCATTGTATAATGAATGATTGCATCATCTATTTATAAGATGGATTGACATCATCAAGTTTCACGAAAAACAATGTTAACTCTAAGATCGGGTTTACAACTTTACCTTGATCTCCTAGTCTATGTGTTTTAAATCAGTTAGACTGATTAAAGAACTTACATTCATGTTTCTTGTCCCTAAAGAAATGGATTTAAAAACAAATCAAGATTCTATAAATAGAATAAGACTTCTTTATCTAACCTGGAAGTCAGATCTAATTTTTGTGGGCTGCAACTGACTCTCAGTTTCTGTCGGTTGATTATGCTCTGAAACCAGTTGACTATCTTTCGGTTTTGTTCTCTCAGTTTACTCTTTAATTGTCTCTTGGTTTTCACTATATCCTGCACATCAGGTTCCTTTGTCAGGTTCCTCTTTATCCTTTTAACTTTTCATTTTTGGTGTACACACAAAGTTGTGTTGTCGGTTCTCTTTGTACTTAGTTATTTTTGGTGATCTCTTTATATCTGATTTTTGGTTCTCTCTTTGTCCTATCTTTTGGTGTATGCTTACCGAAAGTGTTTTTTGTATACTAATGGAAAATTAATGTCATCAATACCATGCATATCAATTTGATGTTTTGAAGTTGAATTGTTGCGATGTTAAACATGAAATAATCTGACCCTGCATATCCGATTTTTCCTCCCCTTTTCATTAGCACAAGTTGTAGCATAATCAATTTAAGTTTATTAAGGTGGAAAAGATAAGACCAAATCCTCTTTTTGTCTATACAAAGAGAATCATGCCTCCTCTCATTATAAATTTGAGAGAGATCCCTCAACTAACACACACCACAAGAAGTATTAGTGAATTCTCTCAAGGGCTAGGAAGTTTTCAGCATCGACATAACCCAAAAGTCTTTGTAAGCCTGCAATGGCTTCCCTTGGCGCTCCTGTAAGAAAGCTCATCTTTGCATGCCTCTTGATGACACTTTTTTCTTAGATAATGATAGGTTTTGTATGTAGGATTTGAGTACCAAGATAAAATGTAGGAACATTGAGTGCTCTGACTTAAAGAATTTCTTATATGGGTGTTGCATGGTTTAGTTGTGTTTCAAATGTTTTGTTAGATATTCTTCAGGGAATCAATTAGAGGTAGGACCATTTCTATATAGTGATTTAGAGATGATTGTAGATTAGTATGTATTCTTGGTTGGTAAAGTGAGCTAGGAAAAGATCTCAAGGCTAGATTATTTTAAGAAGAAGGAATAATGTTGTGTTTGAGCTTTTGTCAATATTTATGTTGTAGTGGCTATTTATGACACATTAAAATCACATAGTTGTAAGTACAAGGAATAGGCTATCTATAAGGCATGAAAATATTACTACTTGGAGTGCAATTTTAAGGCACTTTCAAGTTCTAATGCAATGTAAAAGGTGCTTCAGTAGTTAGTTGCTAGAAAGATTGATTTCATAATGCCTGGCAATTTTACCCGTAACTTTTGTTTACATCAGTAAGTCTTTAACTTATAGTGTTCAACATTAGCACTCTTCTTATCTATTATTTATTCATAGAAGAAATTAGTTTATGTGCTTTTCTAACTATAATCTGATCTGTTTTCCACAGAGGTATATAGAAGTTGCTCAGGCTGCGAATTCAGAGGCACACTGCAGACTGCTTCATAACACCCAAATGGACACCCAAATGGGAATTTATCCTCTAATATCTTAGCATAAAAAATCTATTAATAAACTCAGAGTTTACCTTCACATTGTAAAAGTTGTTCATTTCTTCATCAAGCTTCTTCTTCATGGATCATTGATAGAGTAATGGTTGTCTATGGGCTTGTGTGTTCTTTTGTTTGCAGACTGCAAGGCTTCTTGTACAAATAGATGTAAATCAAGATCTCTGAATGACATGTGTTTGAGGGTTGTGCGACATTTCATGCTAGGTGCAAGTGTGTTCCCCCATGTACATATGGGAATAGAGAGCTCTGTCCCTGCTATGCCAACATGACAACCCATGACAACATGACCAAATGCCCTTAGACTGCCATAATCTAATACTATATACAAGAAGTCTTGTCCACTACTTTCTTGGATGGAAAGCATATCATGCTTATGTTGTCTAACGATGGGTGCTTTTTATTTGAAATGACAGATGAATGTTGTCTAATTGGTACAAATGTAAGGGTTCTTTCTTATTAATGATACTTGAATGTTTTGATCCAAACATGTACTCTGTTTAGTTAGATATTATTGTTCCAAGTAGAATGTAATAAGCATGAAGTAAATGTATGCTTTGTCCAGTCTAAAGTGTAGTGTAGATATAATTGGTCCAATTATAATGTAATAAGCAGGAAGTAGCATGTCTTGTCAAAATGAGGCTTGCTCCTCTTTGAACATGGGTGTTGAGTCATTGGAAAAGCTTGAGATCCCACCCTCTTAGAGGGAGGGTTTGTTATGTTTATGTATTCCTCTAATATTCTAAATGCATATGCATTCTCTGCAACTTAAATACTATTAATGGTAGTAGATAACATAAATACTATTAATGGTAGAATATCTACTATGTTAGTAGGCTCACAATTTAATTCTTATATATTCTTATTTGTATTTGATATTTGGTTTCCTTTTTAAAAAGTATATCAATCACAAGTTGAAGACTTATATTGTCAAAGAATAGGATGTATAATGGAAACACACAACATCATAATAGATACATGTATTTCATTGTTCCCTTTAGAACTTGATGATTATAACAAACTCCTTATAAAGAGTTACTAGCCAATGACCTTAAGAGTTGCAACTAATGTTGAATAAATCTACACATTATAAATCATCACACAATATACTAATGAAATAGTATGTTGTGTGTAGGATAAATGCCCATAGTGTATTCATTAACATTTTAGTGTCCATTAGTCTTGCAATACATTCATTGTAGTTTAGACAATACAAAGACAAATAAGAGAATATCTTGAACATGAGTGGTCTAATCAACACCTATTGCCTAATTTTATTATGCACGGCCATAAACAATGGATTCACTTGCTCTCTTGAACTTAAGTACAAGACCCAAAGTTCCCTTGACATATCTGAAGATACATCTTGCAACTTTCAAGTGACTACTCTATGGTGCCCACGTGGAGTTTACCATCAATCCATTAGCAAAAAAAAAGTTAAGATGACAAAGGGTAAGATAGATCAAAATTTCCACTTGACTATATAGTATTCTACATGATCCACCTATTTTATACATGTATCCCTTTGTCTACTTAATCTATATATCACACATAGTTTTGGTAACATGTGTGCCCTCCATCTTAAATCTTGTTAACACTGTGTTTTTTAAAATAATTTCCTACCTTTAATTTTCAAAATGTGTAGTCATTCTTGCTTTCTAACTAAGTCATATTGTTGTTGTTTTATACAAGGGTCAAATTTGTCTATGTTTTGGTTAGATGTTTTGTAATTTAATTTATTTATTTCTGCTTTGTATTTGTACTTAGCTAATCAAGATTATTTATTGTTTGAATACTAAAGACATCATCAAATAAATTTCAAGATAATACATCATAACAATGTTATTGTTGTTTGATACAAGGCCAATATCCAAGATTTTAGAGTTAACCCTAAGGGAAACCTGGTCCTCCATGAGGGCACGGTGCTGCTTATTTATGAGTACTTTAAAGCTTCCTCTATTGATCATCACACTTTTTCCATTTGTGAGTCTAAGGATGATGGGGTTAATTGTATGGAGTCTGGGGATGAGGTTTGGTATAATGATGTTTGTGAGGATAGTAGGAATTCCCCTCCTCTAAAAAAACCTAAATTGAGGGGAGAGCCCTTTGGTCAGTGTGAAGGGAAAAATAAGGGCAAGAAGGTAGCCCTGTCTCCTGCCTTGGTTTCCAAAAATGTGGGCAAGGATAAGTTTGATTGTAGCAAAGGCAAGTTAGTTGATTTTGATTCCTCCCCTGTTCCTAAAACTCAATATGTTCTTATCTCTCCTTTTGTTTTGGAGAACTATGATAGTGAAGAGGAGGAAAGGAGTAATGTAATTAACCTCTATGAAATGGATTTATGTGCTGACAAAGAATTGAATATTGAGGTTTCAGGAATGACTAGAGAGGGGGCAGTTTATTTCTACAGGTTGATTAGGTGGTTCTTCCATGATATTAAAAACCTTAATCTCAAGAATAGGGCTCTCTCTGGTAAGCTAGATTTTTCTTAACACTATAGGGGATTAAAAATATAGAGCTAATGATTTTGTGGAAAAAGAACTCTGGATGGAGGAGGAAAAAAAATTGATTACTGAGTGTATGACCCAAATTGTGAAGGATATAATGGATTTGAATAAGTTTTATGATGAGAAATTTGGAGGGATGGAATCCAAAATGAATAAAATGGACACTACGTTGTATAAAATAATGGATCAAAGCCATAAGGTGCTTAAATCCTTGGTGGATCAAATGGTAATTTTGATTGTTAATCTAGAGCACCCATAACATGATAATACCATTATGAAACTAGGTTCAGAGAAGGATGTTGGCCTTGAGGTTCCTTATGGACATAGAAAATGCACTCAGAATAACACTAAGAAGAAGATGGTGATGCCTAACCAAGAGATTGAAGATCTGAAGAGGACAATTGCTGAAATGAATCAGTTGGAACTGGAAGTGACCGAGATGCTAAAGAATATTTGTTAGCTTCGTTATTTATGTTTGTCCTTCTTAGGTTTTTTTCTAGGCTTTTGTTGGATTTTTTTCTGGTGTTGTCTCTCTCCTTTCCTTTCTGTTTCCAGCTTGTTGTTTTGTAGACCTTTCGTCTTAGTCTCTAGTGTTTGTACTTTGATACTTATCTTTTTCACTGCTCTTTTGTAAAGGGTTTCAGGTCCCTTTAAAACATATTTTTACCTCAATCAAAAACTTTGTCTTTGTTTTATTTAGATATTTTATGATTTGTATAATTTATTTTCATTTTGTGTTTATAATTGCATGATCAAAGTTATTGCTTGTTTATATACCAAAGACATCATCAAATAGCTTCCAAGATAATATGTCATGACATTATTTGAGCATAGAAATATATACAACTAATGTGAATGGTTTCAATCCAAAACATTGTTCTTTGAAATATATGTATATTATGTGTATTGTAATTAAAAATGCCAATTTGATATTAATAAAGTCAACGTTGAGTTTTTATTCCTATAAAGAGATCAAACTTTCTAGAGTTTAAAATTAAGTTAGATGCCTTGGTTTTTAAATGAAAAGTAAATTTGTTGTAAATGTTACTTGGTTTCATTGAGTTTGAGATCATGTGGATGAAATTATTCATATTCAACTATCTACATAATTGATGTTTAGATGCCAAGTAAGATGTATCGTCCACCTAATTTATTTTACATGGTCTTTAATGTTTATTGCATGTGATTTAATCCTCTTTGTAAGGTTTATCTTGCTATGAAGGTGTAATTTTTTTTCATTTGATTTCTCAACTTTGAAGTTTGTTGGTGTATTAAGAAGATTTTTAATTAAATACAATGAATGAAAGATTTAAGATTTGGATGGTCAAATCTAATTTGGTTGTGTTGTCTTGGTGAATACTCAAATACAACTATTATAGGGATAATAACTAAAGAACATTAATTAAGATATGAACTCAAAATATAAGATGCATTTGATTTTAATTTATAAGGTGAATGTATAATTCAATGTTTGCTTTATTGTGGGTAATAGTTTGTTTGAATAGCTTGATTTTAGGATAACAATGGCAATTTGATTTTGGCGGTGGCACTCCCATTGGGTAGCTAAACTATCCACCTTGTCGAAGCCATAGGGGCCTACCAAGGTTTTAATTTGGCCTATAATCTTAAATATAATATGTTTAGATTGAGCGCAATTCAAATAATATAATTCAACGTCTCAAAGGCATCCATAAGCCTTCTTGGACCATTGAAAGTTGGATCAATAAATGTAAGGATATCCCAGCCTCATTTGAGAAATTTGTTATCTCCCATGCCTATCGTGAAGCTAATATGGTGGCAAATTACTTTGCCAACAAAGAAGTGTTGGGAAAGGAGAGGATGACATGGTGTAGGTATGACAAACTAGAGGCTGACATCACTTCTCTACTTCACTATGACAGAATTCATGGAAGGAGTATTTCCAACTTTTTTTCCCAATGATGACCTCGAAAATTATTAAGCAGCATGGAATTTCCTCCTTATGGCGGTGTGTCAATTCCATTATTCTTGTTCGTATGGACATATTTTGGGCCAGATTATGCTTTAGTACTCGACACATATTCTAGGCTCTTTTGGGCTTTGTCTGTCTTTCTTCTTGCTCTATTTCTGGTAAGCTCTTAAGCTCTGCAACCACAAAATTGGGTGGTGATAGGCGTAGGGTAGAGCCTATTGACTGTTATAGGATGAAGAACAAGCTGACTATCTAGAGATTATCAAGGAGAGGCAGGCTTACTCCCTATATGGAGAAGCTCCACAGGAAGGATCTGAAAAGTGATATAATTTTTTGTGAAGGAATGGAAGGAAGGCAACATTACTTAGTTTGGTAGAAAAGTAACTATAAATGATAACCTCATCTCTGAGGTTACAGATTTATACTAAGGGGATAAAATTTACAGGGATAAGAAATATTATGATCTTGCATTGCGAAATTTTCCCAAAACTGAGAAGGAACGTGAGGACCTTGAGCGGGTGTTGAAGACCAATTAAGACACTTTTAAGATCAAAATGGTCTAGGGGGAGCTCCTTAAGGTAATTATAGAATATGTTACCCTTGATGACTACTTTACCAGGGCTTTTGGGAATCATTATGTTTTTTATCAATCACTTTAGGCATAAAGTTTTGTTTTCCTCTCTTAATACTAGTCTTAAAGAGCACAGGAAAAACCCAAATAAGAATCTGGTTTTGCATGAGGATCAACTTGTGTTGATCTATGATAATTTTAAGGCTCTTCCTTCTCCCTCAAATATCATCTTTGTGTTTGAGGATGATGATACCAGTGTTGGTGGGTCTAAGGATGAAAATGATGAGGATTGGCATACTGACTATTAGGAGGAACACTACACCCCCAAAAAAAAGACTAAGAAGAATTCTAAACCTAAACCTAGGTCAGGGGTGAAAGGTAAGGGAAAGGTAAAGGAGACCTCTACTTCTCCCAACTCTGACTTTAGTAAAATAATCAACAAAGCCAAGTCTATTTTTACCCTCTTGTTATTGATAGTATTTTCACTAGAGGGGAGAAGGTTAATAATAGTAAATAGAAAGGCAAGGGGGTGGTAGTTGTTACCCCTCCTTCTAGGCTTGGGAAGAACACCCTTATTGCTTCCCCTATTTCGAGTGGTTCCCTCTCACCTCAAACTAATTCTCACCATGGAAATGGTACAAGGTCCCCAAAGGAGCTTAATGTTGAATCTCATCACTTGAAGCATGACCATAAATACCTGACTGATGTTTTGGGTATGGTGAGAGAGAATGCCATTGATTACTTTAGTATGTTCAAATGGGTGTTTCATTAATTAAAATAAATGTAGATAAAACAAAGAGCTATGGGTGGTAAGTTGGAGGTAATAGAGTCTAATAAAATGGGTTAGACTCGGGTCCATATTGTAGGGGAGGCCACTAATGCTAGTAATAGTCAGGGTCAAAATGTTGTGAAGAATTTGTGGACTAAGGAGGAGAAGAAATTGGTTTTTGATTTCCTTAATAAAACCGTCGAGGCTATTGAAAAAATTAAGAAGGGGCATGAGGATAGGTTTTCTCTAGTTGATAAAAAACTTAAAAGTATTAAGGACACTCTTTAGACCATAATGAATCAAAGCCATAAGATCATAAAGAAAATGGCAGATAGCATGAAGATGCTGGTGGATAATCTGGACAAGGTGCAATAAAATAAACTGTTTGTGGAGTTGGAGTTAGACAAAGACAAGGGTCAATAGGATTTTGGGCCTAGCAAGAGGACAAGAGCCAACCTTAAAAGTGAGTCTGAGAACCCTCCTCCAAATCCCCTAAATTTGAAAAAGTGGCATTGAGTATGAGTCAGCTAAAAACAGAGGTCACTAAGACCCTTAAGAGCTTGGCCTAGTCTATTTTCCTTTCTCTGGTTTTTTTTTTTGTGTTTCTTGTTGGTTTTTAATTGTTTTTTTGTTGTTGATTATCATGTGTATCTATTGGGAAGCCTATTTTATTTTAGATGATTAAGCTTATTTCTATATCTATTTTTCTTTGTTGTTAAAGGGTTTCAGGTCCCTTCAAAACTTGTTTTTACTGTAATCAAGAACATCATAGAAGTCTGAATATTACAAATTTATGATATTGTATTAAGATTTGATTGCACGATCTTTTATTCAAACTCATTGACCCATATTTCATGAGTGGCATTTATTTTAAAAGATCAAATATGGTTTGGGATTATTATCTTTTGAATGCTCAAATACAATTTTTTTTTTTGATCGGTAATAGGTGTTGTTTTATTGAGTCAAATGGGCAAATCTTGGCCTGATACAAGGGTGATAACAAGTGGGGGTATCACCACCCCAAGTTTAGTAAATCATCATAAAGGACTGAAAGCCACAAATATTTGGACCCTATAAGTTATGATTTACATTCAACCACTCCTTTTGAATGGGAGTGAAGAACCATATCAAAGTTATTATGTTTCCTATCTTTTTTCCCTTTCACCATAAACCATCCATCCTCAGTAGCAGTAGCCTCTTTCATCCCGTCTAAAGATGTGACCATTGGGGTTCTCTCACTCCCCTTTTCGCTGAGTCTCTCTGCCTAATACACACTTAGTCTAGCCTTTGGGCCTATGCCCTTATTCACCAATGGTCATGATTTCTCGATGCCTTCTGGTGTGTCAGTCCCTGCCCCATGATCATGAGAAGTGCCCATTGAAAAATTAGTAGACATAGGTTTCTCATTGCTTACCTTCAATGGGGTCTCCGCCTAAGCTGTCTCTGGGGGCATCTGAGTCTTCGCCAAGGCAGCCACCTGTGTGAAGCTCCTAGTTTCTTCCCCTTTCTTCTCTACTGTGTAGTGTTGTTCAGCGACATCTTTCCACCATGATGTTGCCTTGGATCTCTTCTCCCTGCTGCAATGAGCAGCCAGATGCCCAGTTTGGAAGCACCTTCTGCATCTAAAGGGGACATTCTCATAGTCCAAATGTTGTGTCCACAAACCTTTGGAATTTTTGATCAAAATTTCCTCTGGGAGGCCCACAGAGACATCCATTTCTACCAAGATTCGAGCAAAGGTAGAGTGAAGTAGATTGGATGACTCCACATCAACCATTAAAAATTCCCCTAATGAATTCTCGACCTCTTCTAGCAATGATTCGAACCAAAGGTGCAAGGGAAGATTAGGAAGCCTTACCCACAAAGGCATCGTATTGAAGGTCTTAGTTGCTGGGTGAAAGGCAGGGTGCCAAGCTTTTAAACTTAATGAAAAATTCTCCTCCCAAACCCATAAATGTTCACATAGAATCTTATTTCTATCCTGGGGCTTTTCAAAAATAGCAATGAAGAAGCCCTTTGCTGCCGGATAGATTTGAATATCCCCCTCGATTACGGGCTCCTAGTTGTCCGAAATCCAAGAGTGAAGATCAGGTAAGCTTGGCCAGTGCCCATGGAAGCGTCCTATCACCCCCATATTGGAGAAAACTGAGACATTATGGGCTATCTCCTCCTCTGCCTCAGAGCTCAGCTTGACAACCGCATGCTTAATGTTTGGGGATATGGGGCACTTTTTACCATCCCCATTTTGTATGTGAGGCCCTTGGTCTTGTCGAGGAGCCCAGACCCGGTTCTGGCGTTGGAGCCCCATCCCGTCCCATACTCCCACTGGTTTTTTATTCCCCAAACCCCAGCAACCGCTCCCTTTGCAAACTTTCCCATTGGAAAGCACCCCCATGCCATCGATTTTAGGGGCCGCCAGCCCAGCATTTTCTTTGGGGCCCTTTGTCACAAGCACCCGCTTCTCCCTTTAGGCTGCCCCCAACCGAGAATCGCTCAGTCCAAGGCTGCAATCCCTAGCACTCTCCTTGCCCACCTTGCAGGTCATAGCCACCAGACCTTGCAGACCAGCCCCATTTGCAGCCGGTGGCACCTTCAGGATGGCCGAAACCCTAGCACCCTTTAACACAAAAGCCATTTCTACAGTTTAAATTTTTCCCCTCAAATACAATTTTTATTAAGATAACGATAAAAATCTTTATTGAGATATGAACCCAAAAAGAAAGATTTATTTGATTAAAGTCATAAGGTGAATGCATAGGTTAATTTTTTTTCCAACATGGCGATCACTTGTTTAGGTACCTTCATTTTTTTAGGGAACTATCTATAATGTAAAATTTTGAATTAAGATTCAATGTCTATTATTTTTTCAAATTCATTGACCCATATTTCATGATCAATCATGCACTTGAACCCATATCTCCTCAAAGTGAATGGTTCACTTACCACTCACCTTATCTAGATAATGCTCATAAATATGAAGCATAAGGATTCCTAGGAGGTCACCCATCCCAATACTACTTCAGTTCAAGTGTGCTTAACCATGGAGTTCCAGACAATATCAATCCTAGTTAGCTTCTTAACCCATTGTAAAATGCTAACTAGCATACCTATATTTAAAAAATATAAATAGAAGAAGCCGAGAGATATCTTTAAAAAATTAAATTAATCAAATTTAAAAAATAAAAATAAACTATTACTTTCATATCACTTAAATTTTGAATTCTCATTTATAAATATTCTATCATGAAAATAAAACTTGAATTATTTATCCCTTATAAAATTTATAAAAACATCTTAAGAATTGCTCAACAGTTTTAGTAGGTGGTAGGACAGATCATCTTGAACATGTGCTTAACCATGGAGTTCCCGGTAATATCAAGCCTAGTTAGCTTGCTAACCCATTGTAAAATATTAACAAGTGTTATTCATTGTGAGCCATTCTTTGTAGAAACCCTTTTTCTCACTCAAATTCAATGGGAGGTGTTTTCTACAATGTGTCAAATTATGATATTTATATCACAATTTGATTACATAATTTTTTAGTGAAATTATTTTACCCTTGTTTCATGAATATAGTTCACATGACCGCATCTCTTATGAGAATGAATGGTACACTCAACACTCATCACATCTAGGTGATGCTCATATAACACTTATCAATTTATTCAATGGAAAATTAAGATTAATTTATTAGTGTTATGTTAATATTACCATTAAAGTTTGAACAGTAATGTCATGAAATATATTTGTGTATAAACTTAGCATTTTGGTTGATGTCTTTGATCATAATCAATGTTTTAATATTGTCTTGAGCTCTAACTGGTAATTCCAATGGCATGACAAGTTCTTGAAGAAGATTTCAATTGGCATTTATAAGAAAAATTAAAAATTGTATCTTCTATCATCCACCATTAAATAGTTAGTATATGAAGTTAATGCCCAGGTAGATGGGAAACTTCAGTAGGAAGCCCAATAAATCATTGGACACAAATCTAGTATTATCATTTTTATTATAAAAACCAAGTGGCATAGCCATCAAAATTTGGTAATCTAAAGGGTTTAATTCCTTCCTATACTATAATTTTGTGTATTTTAAGAATGAAATGGTTGATAGTGTTATCCCTTTGAGTCATTTTGAACAATATGACCTCTATAGTGTTATTGTTATCTATAGTGTTGGTGTGAAGGGGTTATTTGTCCAATTGATTATCTCATGAGACCTAGTCACACCTAGGTTGTTAAATTTATTTAGGGAACTTTTAAGGTTTAGTTGATACATATCTCATTGTGTCTCATGTCATATGGCTATGATAATTTTCACAATTCTATGTTATCATAGATATAAACTTCCTTTTCTAAGCAAGACTTTCTTATGAATTTCACATATTGTATCATTATTGACAATTTAGCATTATTTTCTACTTCTATCTCATTTAGGGAAGCTTATTTGTTGTTGTAGATAGATTTCTACTCCTATGAATCTTGCGAGGACTTAAACGTGGTATTAGAGCTTCAGTTCACATTAGCCTCTTCACAAATTTGCAGAGACTATGACATCAACTTGTGTTGTGTATGTCCTAAACTAAACATGACACCATTGTTGAATCTATGAGGACCAAAGATGATTGGATTGACTATTAACTCAATATTATTTTGACACAATATTTATTGAATATTTTTGTACACCATACACCACTTGTATAATATTTGTATATTTTATGTAAATGTTTTTATCAAATAGATATTATTTATATGACATCCTTCATTTACTAATATAAAATATTCACAATAATTTAGTAAATAATTATTAATTAATTTTTTATCATCTAATATACTTTAGATTTGTATAGTAGGTCATGATAAGGGCTTTCAGTTGACATGGACTTGTCCACACTTTTTTTAAACTTAGCACCTAAGTGTTATGCACTAACACTCCAAGCATTATCCACATGACCACCCCTCACACTCAATGTTGAATAACTCTACTTGGGCTTCACTAAATATATTTATTCAAGTTATTCCAAATGAGTTAGGTCACCACCAAGTTTTTCTAGTACACTACTGTCGAGTTACTTGGTCAAGCCACCATCACCTTATATAGGCCCTATAAACTATTTTTGTCCTCCAACGAATAATTTATTTAACAAAGCATAACTTTGTGTCGCAATACAATTTTTTGTTGTCGAATAGGTATTATAAAGTTTGTTCCAAGGACTTCATAAGAATGATGGTGATTTATCTAGATTTTTCTCCAAATGCCTAATTTTTTCAGCTTGAAGGTACAACCTTATTCCAGTTACTTTTTTTGTACAAAATTAATTTTTGGAAAATATCATTTTAAATTGCTCAAAATTCTAAGCAAATTGGTTGTAATTCCCAGTTTCAATTTAGAAAATATTTTTCTAATTATTATAGAGTCATCATGTCTTATAAATGAATGAATTAAACTTGACGATTTTATAAATGCCTAATTATAACTTGTAGGGGTTTATAATTACATGGTACATTTTTGGGGGTTGTTAGGCATGATTTAAGTGTCCTTTATTTTTCTCTCTTGATATTTTTCCGCTAGTCGTCATGGAACCTAGGACTATTGAGCTCCTCACTCCACACAACTATCACACATGTAGTTTAAATAAAACTAATACAATCTATGTGACATTAGTAAATATTAAATAAAATTTTAACTAAATTCACTAAGGATTTTTAATTTTTTTCTCATAGGAACAAATTAGATGAAGTCATGGGGCTCATGGGATCGAATGTATTTGATAATCTTTTGTTTAATATTGTGAAGTGTATAACACCTAGGCAAGTTTTTTTTATAATTTTTATGGATTGTACGGTACAAATAATGACATCCAAACCTTGTAGCTAGAGGTAGAATTGAAATCATTCTCTCCATATGGTTTTCCTACCATTAAGAACTATCTTACAAAATTCAAATTGATTTTTTATAATTGAAAGGATGTAGACATGAGAATAATGACAAGGAATATATCTTCTTGATTCTATAAAAACTAAAGGGTTCATTTTTAGGCATTTTCATCTACTTGAATGGTTCTACTATAGATGCCTTTGGGAAAGAATTTAAGATTCCCAGCTTCATTATTTTGTGAAAACCCTACTAGGGACCATATAAAGTTAATTAAGATGGATGCACTTAATAGTTCTAAGAGACATTTTTTTGGTTCAATCTCCCAGGGGTAGAGGAAAGAATGAGGAGAATCTTAAAACATGTTCTTCTTTGGGCAACGAGTCTCCCTCCAAACTAAAGTACAAGAACATATATCCAAATTCACTCATTCATCCACTTATCCCAAGTCCAATGAGTCTTCCTCCAAGATTAATAATATGGGTGGTATATAGACTTTTTGGTATGTAGGATCATGAAGATGCTCATTTCTTTAAGAGGTTAATGGTGTTGGAGAAATTCTTATAGTGACACAATATTTTTTTCCCAAGTCTTCTTTCATAAGCAAAGGGAAAGTTGTTTTTGTATGAAATTTATATTAATTTACAGATGGATGGACACTTGATTCATGTGTTTCATGGCACATGATAAATTTTCATGATCTAGTTGAATCTAATTCTAATAAAAATACCTCTCGAATCACAATGGGTAACTCTGCACATATTCCAATTCTAGGAATGCTATCACTAAAGTTTGCACCCTTGTTGAGCTATCATTGAAAGCACCCTTAATTTCATGTTAATAAATGTTTATGGTCCGAAGCTAATCCAAGGTAAGAGGGAGGTGTGGAAAGATATAGAAAAATGTTATAAGAGTTCCAAAATTATAACTTTTTTTTAATAGGAGATGAATTTAATGGCATTATAAGCCACACAGAGAAATGGGGGGAATCAATAGGGAATCACATTCAACTATTGAACTCAGAGACTAGGTAAATTGAAATGAACTATTGGAGATTAAATGTAATAGTGGTTCCTTCACATGGAATAACTTAAGGATAGGATTAAGCCATATAACCGAAAAAATAGATTCTTCTTCAAAGGGAGTGAGGTGTAATTTTCCTACACTCTCAAAGCTAACATTCTCCCAATGTCGGGCTTTGATCATTTCCTAGTTTTGCTGAATATTAGTGAAGAGCAAAAACCTAGTAAGTGTTTATTTAAATTTGAGAAAATGTGGCTAAAAGATGAAGGAATCATTAAGCTGGTTGAATAGTGATGGAAGGAAGAACAATTCAAGGGATTTAAAGCCTTTTGCTTTGTTTCCAAACTCAAAGTTGTTAAATAAAGCTCCTCCAATGGAACATGGATAATTTTTGAAACAACTTTGAACAAAAATAAAAGTTGGAAGAAGAAATATAAAACCTAAATAAGGAATTCCTTGTCTTAGGTATGGACCAAGAGAGGTATCTAAAAGAGAAAGCACTTCTAAGTGAGTATGAAAATATCCTAGCGAAAGAAGAAATATTCTGATGTCAGAAATTTGGCTAGTTGAGAGGGATACAAATACTAAGTTCTTTCATAATAGAAACAAGAAGATAAGGAACATTAACAGAATCACAATAATTAGAATGGTGAATGGGGATTTCACTAAAGATCCATCAAATATTATAGAGGAAGTAGTTAGTTACTTTAAAAGTATTTTCAACAATGGAGATGGCTTTGATTTAGTATCTCAGATATCTATATTAGCAAACATCCCAAAGCTAATCAATAAAGGGAAAAACCAAATACTCAAAGACAAAAATTTGAAGTCATAAATTGAGGAAGCCATTAATCAGCTACACTCGGATAAGGCCCCGAGCCTAGATGGTTTCCTTGCCCTTTTCTTCTAGAAATGTTTGTCTTTCTTAGGTGATAAGATTGTGGAGGTTCTTGAGAGTATTAGAAACTCAGGAAGACTGTTGAGAGAATTAAATAATACCTTTATCACTCCCATTCCCAAAAAAGAAAATGCAGAGAGCTTAGAGGATTACAGGATTATTTTTCTATGCAATACCCTCTACAAAATCTTAGCCAAAACTATGAAAAATAGACTGAAGTGTACCTTACCAAACCTAATCATAGATGAACAAATTGGTTTTGTTCCTGTAGATCTATCTTTGATGGAGTTATCGTAGCTCAATAAGCTATCCATTCTATCTAACATAATCATAAGCCTGACATGTTGATCAAAATAGACATTAAAAAATCCTATCATAAAGTAGACTAGTGCTTTATATGCAAGTGTTTGGAAGCTTTTGGGTTCACAAAATAATGGATTCATCTGATATTTAAGTTTATTTCAAGCCCTAGAATCTCAGTATTAGTCAATGGAGCACTTGGAGGATTCTTTAATATATCAAGAGGCATAAGAAAAGGATATCCAATTTATCCCTTCCTATTTATTATTATGGTTGAAGCCTTATTTGTACCATTAACGAATATGAGAGAGGTTGGATTATTGAAAGGAGTGAAGGTCACCAGTGAATTAGATCCTATCACTCATCAACATTTCACAGATGATACAATGCTCTTCTGAAAAGGTGATCAACACGAAGCTAGACAGATCAAGAGGATATTGGAATTGTATACAAGAGCATCCAAACATAAAATCAACCAAGATAAGTTGAATATCTTCTTCTTCAACATAATTCAAAGGGTAGAAGAGGAAATCAACAACATTTTATACTTCAGGAGGGGACAACTCCCATGCAAATACTTGGGTCTTACCTTAGATAAAGGTTGTAGTTCTACCAAATTGTGGGATACTGTATTAATAAATTAGAGAAGAGAGTGGAATAATAGAGAGGAAATATATTTCCTTAGTAGTCAAAACAGCAATGATAAAATTTGTACTATCAACTATCCCTATATATTAGCTTTCTTGTTCAGATCTTCCTTGAGTAATCAAAGATAAGATAGAAAAAAAACTAAGATTCTTATTTTGGCAAGGGATGGGAGAGAAGACAAAAATGATGATGATAGCATGGGAGAAATTATGTAAGCCACTGGAAGAAGGGAGAATAGGATTTAAAAGCGTTAAAGAATAGAGTAAGGCCCTGGGGGGCAATCTGGTTTGGAAAATGTACAAAGATCCTAAATTGAAATGGGTTAAAATTATAAGATACAAATGCTTAAATGGAGCAGATCCAATTAGCATTTTCAAAACAATACCCCCACTGCAAGGTTCCCGAGTATGGAAATTCTTATTAGAATACAGAAGAACTATAACTGATTGTTTGTCTTAGATCATAGGATTAGGGGATCAAGCCATTTTTTGGAGAGATTCTTGTGGGTTATCCACCTCTAGATACGGTTGTAACCAACTAGCAGGCAATAAAAATCTTGAAAGCTCAATGTGGTAGATATGTTAAAGACGACATTGAAGTTTCGGGTGGGGATCCAACATTAGGTTGGAAATAGAAATTAATGGAGGGTATCAATTTACCTAATGTTGATCTAGTGGAGATTCCAGGTATCCTGGATGGTAGGAAGATATCGTTTCGAGAGGATGAGGATAGATTAATATGGATTGAATCCAAACTAGGTGAGTATAATTCAAAGGAAGTGTACAATTATATTATCAAAAAAACATCAAACCCTGAAATCCCAACTCCCACTACATTTGTGTAGGAATAAACATTGTCTGCCTAAAGCTAGCATGTTTTCCTAGGCATCCCTTCAGAAAAAAAACCTCATGACAAAATGTTTCACAAGAACGGGTTACGAAGGTCTAACAAGGTGTAGTATATGTGAGAAGGAAGAATAATTCATGGATCATATTTTGATTAGTTGTGAATATTCAAATAGATTATGACAATGGGTATGTGAAAAACTAGGATGGAAATATGCTTTGCCTAATGATATATTAAAGGTATTCCAAAGCTGGCCTAAAATCCAATCTAACGACCTAAATGGAAATATGTGGATTACAACCCCATCTCTACTAATATGGGAAATATGGAAAGAACGTAATAGAATAATTTTCAAAGAAAAGATGAGGTGGGAGAAATTGACCAACAAGGCATAAGAAACTGTTGTGGAAATGACAAATAGTAGAATTTTGACTGGTCAAAAGAAGAATCTCAAGCTATCATTCTCAAATGAAAAAGTTAGGAATAAGTGGATGGGACTGAAGATACCTCCTTTAATAGGTGATAACGGGGACAATAACAACCAAAAGAGAGTTGAATGTAAACGGACTCCTCCCAAATTTGGATGGTTTAAGCTCAATTTTGATGGGGCCTCAAGGGGGAACCCAGATGTAGCTGGTATTGGTTGTAGCATACACATGTGGTATGGCACTAAAGTTGATCAAATTGCAAGGACTATAGTAGTGGAAACAAACAATTTTGTCCAAATTTCAGCCTTAATCAAAGTGTTGAATTTGTGTAGGGACCTTCAAATAGAGAATATTTATATAGAAGGTGATTCATCTATAATAGTGAATGCATTAAGAAAGGGTTATACCCCTAATTGGAAATTGAATGCTCTTCTTGGGAGAGAAATGGACTAATTGAGGTATTTCAAAAAATATAACATTAACCACATTTATAGAGAAGCAAAAATGGTAGCAGATAGTCTGGAAAACTTGGATGCTAATGGGACAACAATTGAAAGCATTGGCTAGGAGTCCAATAGTTATTTTAGACAAAAGCTAGACTTATTTGGGATCATGAATATATCCTAGTTGGGATAATCCTTTTTACAGTCTGTGAAGAAAATTATTCAAATCAACCCATATTTTTTTGGTAGCATGAAAGGGTACATGATTAAGTTCAAAAATGGTTAGGACAGTAAAGGCTTAAACCTCTATAGCAATAATATATGTATAATAACATATAGATGTATATATACACATAGTAACCAAAATTTGAAAGTTGTATCTAAGCTCGACATTGACTTTTATAAATCATAGAAATGTCATGAGCACATTTTAGTCATGACTTCGATGGAGTTAATCAAGATATGCTGAGGCTTAACTAAAAACATTCATTAAATAATCCGTGAATTACAAACATCTCATGTGGTGAAGTAGGAATAGGCCAAGTAGGCATAGTTGGGAGCTAACATGTTATTGTTTTATGACTCGCATGTTACCCAATCTTGTTAATAATTTATTGAAGTGTTCAATTATATTCGATAAGGCCCCATTTGTTTGCGGAATTGGAATTTGACTCAAAACCTGATTATCACAAAATCGGGTTTTGAAATTCTAGTTTTGTATCTTCGTGTTATAATTTGGACTGTTTGGTTGACCTGAAAGATGGATTAGTCAATCCATCTTCTGCGTTTGGTTGCCAATTTTGAAATTGGAATTGGAACTGACAAATTCCAACTTTCGCGTTTGGTTCAACAATTTCGAATTGGAATTGGAATTAGACACTCCATGTTCTATGTTTGGTTCTACATTTCGAATTGGAATTGGAATTCGACAAAGACTTTATTATAATTTATTATTATTATTTAATAATTTTTAATTTATGTTGCGATTTATTTTGTCCATTTTTTTATTTTTTTTATTTTGTATTTTTTTTAATTGCGCTTCTGATCATACATGTGCTTCTATATTCACGGATAAAACTTGGAAATGATAGCTCACTTGCTTGCAATTTTTTCATGCTTATGCTCATAAAAATATATGTTGATCTCCTTTTTACTAATTATTAGA
>MU224907.1:548918-567168 GCA_018584345.1 Thuja plicata
CAAAACTAAGAATAATGCACTATTTTTTCTTCAAAGAACAAGGATGATAACATAGTACAATAAAATTAAGTATTCAATGATATACTACATCAAATGGGAATAGCAAGGGTTTTGATTAGAATATTGCGATGCTATTAGAATATTGCGATGCGATGTTATACACTCGAATCAATTCGAATCACTAGAATCAGAGCCAGTGAGAAGAAATTTGGGCCTGTTTTCAAGGCATCTATAAGTGGGATTTCTAGGATGAGCCTAGAAATCCAATGCCTTGTAAGTGGGATTTCCAGAATGAGCCACTCAAATCTGAAACTTTTATGTTGGACAACCCTTTTGATCCTTCACATGGATCCTCAAGCTACTTACATATTCTCCTAATGTTTCTTCATGTCATCAAAACTTAGAAGACTTCCCAACAAGAGGGTCATAGACCAGAGAAAGGAGGTAGCCTGAAGAAGATCATAGAAATAAGGGAGATCCATCAAGAGGCTGCAAAACAGAAGTTTGAGAATCCGATTTAAGGAAATAGATTGTAACTTTATCAGACACGTCTAATAGTTCTGTGGAACTAGATACAAAATGCAGACTTAAACACTATATAGCCAAGAGATCATCTGTAGACCAGAGGGAGAGTTATAAAGAAAAAAAAATCTAAACTATCCACAAAACATGATTGACAACAGATTTTACATTAGATCGACTAGACAGGGTCTTTAGGAAACCAATTTACATTTCATTATCTCATAATATATTTCATAAACAAAAACTATGTTTGATAAAGAATCATCAACCACAAACAATCATCAATGAAAACACAATTGTATCAGTGTATGTGAACAAGTATGATAATGTTTCAACTCGTGATAAAGTTTGATAAAGTATGTAGAAAATAACTATAATCCACCATATGTGGCTACAATCCAGTCCACTCTCTCATCCTCAGTCATTAACAAGAACCCTTTGGCTCTTTCATGTTCACCCACAAAGGTGTCATATACCCTCAGGGATACACCTTGACTCAATTCAGGGATGGATTTGAGAGCGGTATATGCGCCCGTCAAAGCATTGTCATGATCAGATATATCAATTTTGTGAAGGTGAACATTGCTCATGCCCTCTTTTATTTTATTCATTGTTTCACACATGGCATCCAAGGAAGCGGACATACTTTCCTTCCTCCTCTTTCCCACCCTTGTGACTGATGATGTAGGAGTTCCTCTAGCACTTGCAGTTGCAGTGGACTGATTGGAAGGATAAGGGTCTTCGTCCAAATCAATAGCACTATCAAGATGTATACTAAAACCAATATCCTCTTCATCATGCATATTGAATGGCTCTTGCATAAGGTTCCCTTATTTAGTCTCAAGGGTTGTCGTAGCTGCATTACCTTCAGCAATTTCATTACCCACAATTGCACCGAATTCATTGAAGTATTGGAAGGGCTGCCTCTTATACACTTTGGAATTTTTGAACTCTCTTCTCTGCATGTTGGCATAAATAAATGGATTAGGTTATTTGTCTTTCATTATTAACTTTAAAAGAAGGCAATATGATTTCCATCAAAATAGTAGAGAGATCACCCTACCTTGAAAAGCTCATCCCACATCCTATCCTCAGCAACCATGCACTGAGTTGCCTCGTTCTAAGCAAAACTACTTGTATTTCTTAGCTCTTTCATCACTCTATATGCAAGCTTCCAGGTTTTCATCTTATTTTTGAAGTTGTCCTTTGATAGATTGAGGTTCATATCAGCGTTGAACCGCCTCTCAATGGCGGACCATGCTTCTTTTTTGAAGCCTCTATCACATTTTTTTCCTAGTTGTACTTTCTCAAGGAGCAAGTCTAGAAACTTGTGTTCCATTTCCTTTGTCCACATTATCTTCTTTGAGGGAGGAGATATTTGGCTCATGTTACCAATTTCATCCATGCTCATCATTAATTTTGTGTATGCCATGTTGTGTATACAAATTGTTGTTAATGATATAAACATTGACCCATAAAAGACCAATACTTCCAGATAGAAATAGAAGAAAAAGGAAACCATCATGTATATCAAAGTATCTTCATACATTAGTTTACTCAAATAAAACACATTGACCCATAAAAGTCCAATACTTCCAGATAGAAATAGAAGAAAAAGGAAACCATCATGTATATCAAAGTATCTTCATACATCAGTTTAATCAAATAAAACACATTGACCCATACAAGTCCAATACTTGCAGAGAAAAACATAAGAAAAAGGAAACCATCATGTAGTCTTGACTCATAAAAGAACAACTATTCTTGGGATCTGTACTCGTCCCATATTCTACTTGCTATATCATCTCGGAACTGTGCCCATTGGTCTCTATCACGCTGAGACAACCCATATGTCTCCAGCATTGGTACACCTATCCCATCATGATCGTCTTCCTCTTTGGTGACAATTTCTGATGGAATGTTGTTCTCTAACGTAATGTAGTTGTGTAGTATGCAACATGCTAATACACTATGGGCTTGTGTCATGATAGGATAAGATGTGGCATGCCTCAGGATTGGAAAATGCTTCTTGAGAATACCAAATGTATGCTCTACTGAGTTTCTAATAGAGGAGTGTCGATGGTTGAACAACTCTTGTCGAGAGTTTATTGGATTACCTCTTGAAAAATCCTTCAGGTGGTACCATGTACACCGATAAGGAGCAAGAAATCTAGGTGCATTGGTATATCCAACATCCACTAGAAAATATTTTCCTACATAAATAAAGTATATTATTAAAATGTGAAACATTGATTTCACCCTTGAGTATATTAAAATATGATTTGGCTTACCGGGGGAACAATAAGAGGATCTTCTCTTGACAGAGCTATAGCTAGAACATGACTATCTGCAGTAGACCCTTCCCAACCAGCAAGGCAGTACTAAAGCTTACGATCGAAGGAACACACACCCATAACATTTTGCGACAGGTTGCCTTTTCTATCATGATATTTACCCTGCATGTCGACATCGACGGTGACTGGTATATGGGTTCCATCGATAGATCCAACACAATCCTATATGATATGATACAATCATCAATTCTATAGTCAACCAATAATATGATAAGGATATAAATCCATACAAGAAATTTGTAACAACACAAGAATTACCTTGAAGAATGGATCAAAACGTTCGTTCCCACTAATTTCAGGAGGAGTGTTTTGACTAGGTGGTAGAAAGAAATCCTTGTGGAGTCCTAAGATAGCCCTCAACACCTTATGGAATTATCGGCTAATTGTCTCTCTTGAGTGCCCAAAGTTGTGGGCAATCTTGCGGTTCCTCAAATTGTGACCAACGGTGTGGAGGAACATCACAAGTTGTTCTTCTAACGTCAAGTGTATCATATCTGTCAAGGTTCCTTTCAGCCTTAGGATAGTAGCTAGACAAAAGAAGGCTCCCCTACTCATGCAAATCTGATCATGACAATCCACATCGTTGGAATGAATAACCATTCTATAAAATGAATTTCCTTTTCTTTTTCGTTTACCCATTTGTGCACTACCTTCTCGGGCCACCACTACTGTGGCTACGACAACACAAGAAATAAGAGCTGTGAGAAGATGAGAATATGTGGTCTCCACAGCTACCCGTCCTAGAATGTCAATATTCTTAATAGGATCCATCAATGACCTTAAATGTGGACAAACACAATGATTTAAGTGAGGAGATATTGGTAGCATATTGTTGATGTTCTATAAATTGAAAGTCTTCTACAAATAAAAGTGATTTTAAGACATTTTAGAATCAATGTTCAACCTTTGATTCATCATATAAGCAATGTATCAAGATAGGAAGCAAACTGTTTGACAATGTTTGACAAAATACACAAGAAAAAATGGATGAACTATAATAGGTTTGGTTAAACCAGCCAATCTCTTCAAATTAAAATAATTAATGAACATGTTGCAGTAGTTGACAGTGGAGATTTTGAACTAATAGGTGCTAATTAGGTTTTGAACTAATAGGTGCTTTTGAAATGTCCATGCTCCAGACCCAACAATCGCTATTTCAGGCATGTCATTCATTACAAGGAATGCAGATCAACACTGACAGGTTTTCAGAAATGGAAAAAAACTTTCTTGGCTTTAGGGTGTTTGTCTTCTGGCATGGCAATTTTGCTGTCCCTTACCAGATGGAGACTATTGTTTCTTGTCTCTGCCTTGTTATCTTCAGTTGGGTTTTATGTATGCTCTTGTGGGGTTAACTGGATCACCACAAACTTTGTAAGACAACATAGGACATAGTTAAGCAAGGGCTTGCAGTTGTGCAATGAAAAGAATAAGACATACCTTACAAATGCTCTTCAATGCTAGTTTTGTGATGCCCTGAATGTGAACTAGTGGAAGAAGTAATAGAAATTTAGGGACAAACAAGTATCACATACTGCCTCAAAGCAGAATGCATATTGCCGCCTCAAAGTAGAATTCATATTGTATCACATGAGAACAACAAACCACTAAAGACAAATTTTATGTCACCTTAAAATAGCCCATTCACACAAGAGATGACCCAAAGCAACAAAAAATGGCCTATAGAAACTAAAGTGGCTTGTAGGATAGTTGTACATAATACAAAATCTATTGATAACAATATTCTTATCATAGCAACTATTTGAGAACAAGTTGACTTAAAACAAGCACATGAACTATTATATTGAATTGGTTAATGAGATGCCATCTCATACTGCAATGATGGAAAGTTATGTACAAAATTGATTTATTACAAAATAAAATTGGTGGCAACTTTTCTCTCTTCAGTCTGACTATTACAGCTTAATTCAAATGTTATTTATCTTTCATTGTTTACAATATTCTAATCAGATTATCCTCTCATTAATACTAACTAATTTTTCAAACAATACCTCACATACACGACAAATGCTAATTCAAATAGCCACCATTCAAATCAGAGCTCCAGCAGTCCTCTCTAATATTTCCCTATTACAATTAAACCCTACAGATGATGTTGCAGTTGATTCAGTACCATGATTTCAGTACATATTGTGATGCTTGGAATCCAGACTTAAGATGGCTGGTCATTGCACTGAAGAACAAGTGTGATACTTTGTGACAATTTTCCTCAATCGCCTAATATTTATAGGATGCAATTCACGGAGGCAAAGCATAGCAACTCTTCTAAACCAAAAGATGAGAAATCTATGTTCCATTATAAGATTGGCAGCAGAATGGTTGATGCATAATTTATTCCCAAAATAGTGATATGGATGTCATATTGCTTCTAAACATATTTATACAGTTCCCTTTCAACCTTGTCTGTGTACTGATCTATTTGATAGGTATGATGTAAAACTTGGGAAAATTAACCAATTGTCCAATCAAATCACTTAACTCGGACTAATTATGAGATTTTAATATTAGTAATAAATGAACTTTGTCATTAGTGTGAATTTAGACAATAACTTGGCAAAGAGTTGATTATTCTTGTTGGACCAAGGGCGTAGAGGGTAACTTAAGAAGAGAATTGGGGCTATGATTGCAACAAAGCAAACCAATTTTGACTCTACAAATCCATTAAGATTTTGGTTTCTTATTTTATATTTGACAGACAATTCCAATTGACTTTAACTGGAAATCCAATATGTAGTGCCATTATTGTTTAATTTATCTTATGGGAAATGTTGAAGTAGTATAATCCCGAGCTGTTCCATTAGTTGAAGAGAAAAAGCCAGAATGAAGACAATAAAGGAGACTTTCTTGATTTCTTATTTATATGCCTTGATGTGGTTGGAAATATTTCTTGTTGAAGTTGAGATTCAGTTTTCTGAAGGAAATACCTGAAATCATCTGCTCTCTAATAATAGTTGTGATCTGCCTTGTATATTAGGGAGCTTTATCAAAATGACATTGTAGGAACTATTCTTGAGAAATTTGGCAATTTCAAGAAACTTTTTAGTATGGATCTGTATGGTAACAAGATATCTGGAAAAATTCCTCAATCTCTAGGCAATTTGAAGAAACTCCAATTTCTATAAGATCATTCATCCTATGCCTTTCAACATGCCTATTGAATAATTATAGATATGGGTCATGTTAGTTCAGTCATTCCATGCCTTACAACGAACCTATTAAATAATATAGTTTTCTAATTTCAAAAAAAGTTTCAACTATGGATGAGTTGTATGACTCTGTTTTCATTTGTTTATACTGTTCTCATTAGCCCTTGAGCCCAAATCATAATATCCCAACTGAGCATAATGAAGATTGTAGTGAAGCTCCACTGGAAAGATATGAATTTCTAGGATGGGGATGCTTATTAGTAATTATACAACTCAACATACCATCATGACTCGGCTCAGCAGCATATGCTCTTTAATATCAAATGATTCGATGAATCTTCTCTGGGTTCTGTTTTCAAATCTGGGCTTCAAAATAAACAATGGCAACAAAGATACTCTGTAGATGGTGACAGTGAGCATCTTCCTAAAAATAGACAAAGAAACTTTGATGAGAGATCTTCTGTTATGGCTGTGATAGCCATTGTCTCACTTTTATTATAGGAATATAATCCCACTATTGAAAAAAAATTATTGAGCTTCCAGTCTTATTTCCTCAAGTACTTCCTGTAAAAGCATTGCCTTTTTAAGATTCCACAAAGATTACTATTACTGTTTAACAGGAGATATGGCATTCTTACAGTGGTATTATAAGATGGTGTCATTTCTACAGGTTGTTTTGATATGGGACTTTCGATGATCACTTCATCAAATCTCCTCTTATAAGTTATATGTTCCAGAATCTCATTTTACATGATGGAAAATTGGCCACATAAAGGTTATATTCCTGGGTATATTTAACATCCAAAATGCTCTATCTGTATTTATTCTCTCTGTTCATTATAGATCTCAAAAAGTTCCATGTTGCCATAGCTCGCTTGCTCCATTTAAGGCTCATTTTGACATTTTTGAGCCAACATCAACCTCTAGAGACCTATAAAATGCACTTTTGTGTTCTATTGCCCAAAAATTGCATTTTTCATTATTAACATTGAGATGCAAGGTTGAGAAACCTTTCCAAGTTTTGTCTCCATTGCCAAGTTTCCAATATGTCTATGGAATCCAGAACAAGGCCTGTAGGACAAGGGGCACATCACCAAAGATTTGATAACATTGTGGATGGTTGTATAACAACATGCTAGAAATACACGCCTTCCTTCAATAATGACATGTTTTGTGCTTCTACTCAATTTAATCATAAAGCGCAAACAGAGCTAAATTATGGAGCAATTCACACTAATTTGATCTTGAACGACATCACTTTCCAAATATATGTAAATAAATTCATTCATTAGTAATTTGTTTCAAATAGCCCACCTATCATATAAGCTGGACTAAAATTCAATCCTTCCTAAAAGAGTAAATACCACTACATGTGGGGCAAAATATTGATGCTAATAAATGATTTATTCAATGTAGCAGAGGAATAACCCCCACATTAAGTATGAAATATAACTTGAAACTCCTGCTTTATATTTGTAAACCTTTAGCATTTCAAGATGTGGCATTAGCATGTCAATTATTATGAATTGCGCATAGAATCCTGTCAATTGTTTTATTTGGTCTGTAAATTAGAGTGAACAAATTTTACCCTCAAAAAATTCTAACAATAAAATGAAATACTTACCACAGCCCAACATCTAACAATAGATGAGTTACTAGAACAAAACAATATGCATGTATGAATTGAAATATTAGGACCCAATGGATCATATGAGTGTATAGTAATAGAAATGGCAATTGGATGATGCATTGCAATCAGAGAAAATTAACAAGCTTAAATAGAACACTATACACCATCAAGAAAAATAAACCACATACTATAAGGGCTCACTAACTTCTCAGTTGGAAAGAACCATCACAGTTCGATTTATCAGTTCTGGGTAAATCTTGCTTCATTTTTCTAAAAGTTATCCTTTTTATGTAGAGTATTCCTCCTTTCCTCAATTAGTGCTTTTAAATTAACTAATGGCATAACTTAAAAATATCTTTCTTAAATTTTTATTCCTGCTTAATTTCTTTGACTGTATAAAATTAAAATTTAGTTGCTATTCCTTTCTATATCCCACCAGCCTATAATTGAACCTCAGGTGATATTGTTGGTTGTTAATGCTCCATAGCCTGGAAACCTACTATGATACCTGTTAAATATGATAGTTGAATTATTTACAAGTTATGCACCACTGGTTCAATGTTTATTGGGGAGAGGGGAATGGATGAGGAAATGTTGGAATAAAAAATGAGGGAATTCTAGAAACACATCTATATCCTAGAGATTATATTGGGCTTTAAAAAATAACATGGAAACATGAATAGTAACTACTAAGTGGGGAGTTATAAGTCATCCCAAGACCATAATTTATAGATTTTTACATAAAAGTTGAAATTATACCCCAATTGGTTTGTTTGTTATAATCAGTATATCATGTGTGGGAGACAAATAATGAAATTGCACTCCTTGAAGCAAACAACAAGTTTCAGGCAATAAAATCGCTTATACAAGAGAAGTGAGTGGATGATTTTGGACAGTCTCTAATTCTCATCATCAGGCACCACGGAACGATGTCCAGGATTTGACTTTTTGTTTCTTATCAACAAAAACCACATCAAAGCATGTAAGGCCATATAATTCTAGACTTTCCAAGATTTTGGAACTTTGCTTCCATGTCTTAGAACTTTTAAACAGCCTGAACCCTTAATATTCTCAATATTTGCAGAGAATGAAAACTCAAACAAGCCCATTAAACACAACAAAGGCAAACCCTTGGACCTCAAAGAAAACTACTGGGCATGAGAAATATCTGAAGAAAGGGGGGGTTGAAACTTACCTTCTTGAAATCTTGAGGAGCAACTCCAGGAAGATAGAAGCACTCTGCTCTCAACAAAACCACCACCACCATGGAAATCCATATCACCAGTTTTAGCACTGTCATATTCAGTTAGGATCGAAACCTATAAACCCACTTTGATATGTAAGAGATTTGGCTCTGGAAAAAAAAGTTGGATCTATACTCAGGGTCTCAAGGGTTTATGTTATTGTCATTTTATGTGAAGGGAACAAAGAAGGAACAAAACGGAAAGATCAGAGTTTATTAATTCACTATTTGATCTTCATTTCTATTTGGATGGCAACGCTATTTTGTTTTACCTTCATATGAATCGGTTAAAGCTCTATCATTGGTACTTACTTTCCCAGGGATGAAGCATACACTTCCATAAATGGTGCCCAATAACAGATAGATAGATTTAAACACAAAGGTATACGACTCTCATGATAAAATGAGATTTACTCATAATAATGTATACGGGTCTAGAACCCTCAAGTAAAAAATCTGATACCTGAGCTTGATAATGAAAGGTCTCGTGTAAAAAATATGTGCAGTATGTACTGTATGCACCTCCTCTACAGCCTCCTTTGTGACCTACTCCAATACCAATACTCTGCAGCCTCCTCTAAACCCTATTCAATAGAACCGAGAATGGCGCTCGTTGGTTTTTCCTCTTCAACACAAACCCTGAAATCAAAATGGGAAGACCGCGGACCCGACGAGTAGATTAAAATGGGGTTAAATAAATCTAAAACCTGGATTTTATTTTGAATTCCACCTATTTGGTGGGAAGATGGTGCCGCCCATTTTTGGGTCAAAATCGGGTTTCATCCGCCAAAACTGGAATTCCATTTTTGGCAACCAAACGGTGGATTTGGAAAAAAAGCAGAAGTCCCGCACCTAATTCTGGTCCAATTCCGCCAAACAAACGGGGCCTAAGAGTGGAGGAATTGGGGAAAATTTTCCACCACCTTGTTCCATCATAAGGAATATAACCCAAGTACAAGTATATCCAATTATGGTATTTAACCACAGGTTCAAACCAGACGAATGATTACTCTCAGAATTAACTCAGAGTAGATTGTTCTAGAATATGCAATCCAAATTATTATGTCTATAGCAGTTGAAAATGATAGAGTAACCTGGAATTTTTCCTAAGAATTGTGCCAATGGGGCTAATTGGTTGGAGATCTTCATGAGAGAAGATAGATTCGATATGCATGAGGAGGATTAATTACATGAAGTTTGTGTTTCTAATAGTGTCTGAAGGTAATGGGGCGTCCTTCAGATCTTCTGGTCTACATTTTGGTATAAAATGTCTATGTATAGCTTGCAAAGTATTATTATTAGTTGAGGGGAATAGTTTAGAATGCCTATCCCCCATTTTTGTAAAGATCAATTATAAAGTCTAGCAATGCAAGGATTAGCTATCAAATGCATGGGTAAGGGGCAAGTTTAATCTACCCACTAGTGGTCAGATACAGAGATATTTTTTTGTGTTCAGTTCAGTAACAGACAGATCGATAATATGTATTTTGAGAAGTATATATGGTGTTATGTATCTCTGGTACAAACAGAAAAAATATATAGAATGTAAATAGTATAACTATGATAAATATATGCAACGTTATGGATATCTTCTGGTATTTCTGGACTGCAGCCTTGGCCAATATATTTTATTGAAACTGTGAGATGTTTAATAAGTAATTTGAATGTAATCTCATGATGAAAATAAGTAACAGTGATAAAAAATAATAGAAGTAATTTATTTTCTCATGGTTATGTTTCTCTGATGAGTAAAACAGACACATTTTTTTTTGAAAGCTTAGAAATAAATCTAATGGTCCCTTGGAGGATTTGGGTATAATGCTAAGATTAGAAGTTGTTTTCACATAATCTCAATGAAACTATAATTATTTCCATTTAAATAGATGTGGATTGTTAGCTATCATTGTAGACATGAGCATTATAAAGGTGATTAGTCTTAAGGAGGAAGGAACTGGCTGCAACATTGGGCAACTGTGAGTGGTATTCTCCACAGATAAAATAGGCATGAATACATATTTCTGATGCAGATAATCTACTATTTAATAATTTTATATTGACTTTATGCCCATTACCAAACAAGCAAAAAAAATTAGATAATTGTAAATGAGAAGTTCTATTTTTTTAATTATTTATTGTTGATATTAGTTAAATTATTCATGAACACATTAACAAACTCCCACCGGAAGTCAATGGATATTTTAGCTGATCAGACATTCCCCTGCTCTACACACTGACTTACTTCAGCTTAACAAGGCCAAGAGAAGTTCTTGCACATTTGAACTTCTCTTTGGTCACAACTTTCGTGAATATATCTGCCAGATTGATTTTGGTATCAATCTTTTCAACCTTCAGCCTGCCCTCTTCAACCATATGCCAAACGAAGTGAGCGTGAATGTCAATGTGCTTTGAATGATGCTGAGAGGTATGATTATGTGCCATAAAGATGGTTCTATGACTGTCACTGAATAGAACATAATCATTTTGTTGATACTTCATTTCACCAAGTAGTCACTGCAACCAAATCATTTCCTAAGCACCTTCGGAAAGCACCAAATACTCAGCTTCAGTGGAAGAAAGAGCAATAGGATGTTGAAGCCTAGAGGCCCAACTAATAGTAGCTCCAATGAACATGAATGTGTAACTGGTATTAGATATACGCTTATCCAAATCTCTGGCAAGATCTGAATCCGTGAATCCTTGCAGCTATTTATTGTTTTCACCAAAACATAAAACATAATCTGAAGTGCCTTTTAAATATCTTATTATCCATTTAATAGCTTCCCAATGAAGCTTCTTGGGATTGCTCATGAACCTACTTACCACTCCCACCGCATGGGCAATGTCAGGACGAGTGGAAACTATAGCATACATTATGCTACCAACTGCTGATTTATAAGGAATGTTGTCCATGATTTCCTTTTCCTCTTGTGTTTTTGGGCACAATTCAGAAGACAATTGAAAATGAGAAGCAAGAGGAGTAGAAACTATCTTGGCATCATTCATGCCAAATCTTTCCAAAACTTTGTTAATATAATCCTTTTGAGACAAAGTAATTTCTTTCTTCTTTCTGTCCCGTGTGATTGTCATACCAAGAATCTTCTTGGCTGCCCCTAAGTCGTTCATGGTAAATTTACTTTCCAACTTGGTTTTCAACTCACCAACAATTCGAGAACTTGTGCTGGCTACCAACATGTCATCAACATATAAAAGAAGAATAACGAATTCTCCATTTGGAAGTTTCTTGTAATAGATGCATGCATCAGATTCACATCTTATGAAGTTTTGCTCAACCATGAAGTGATCAAATTTTAGATACCACTGTCGTGAGGCTTGCTTGAGCCCATACAAACTCCTTCTTAACCTGCAATAAAGGTGTGCTTTTCCTTTGTCAATAAAACCTTGAGGTTTTTCCATATACAGTTCCTCATCCACATCACCATGTAAAAATGCAGTCTTAACATCAAGTTGCTCTAATTCAAGATTCCACATAGCTGTGAGTCCCAAAATAGTCTGGATAGTTGTCATTTTGACAATCGGTGAGAAAATCTCTGTGAAATTGATCCCTTCTTGCTGAGCGTATCCTCTTACCACTAGTCGAGCTTTATAGTGTTTTAAACCCCCACCTTCATCTTTCAGTTTATAAACCCACTTGTTCTTAAGTGGTTTTCGATTTTGTGGTAAGGGGACCAAATCCCAAGTGTGATTACCTTCCAACGAACTCATTTCTTTTTTCATAGCAGTCATCCATTTATATTTATCACCGCTGAGACAAGCGGCTTTATAAGTGGCCGGTTCAACTTGCTCCAAGATCAACAATTCAGGCTCTGCCTCTTCAGTGAATAAGAGTTCATAGTCTGCAAATTTCGAAGGAATTTTCTTCTGCCTAGTTGATCTCCTCAATCCTGGATTTTCCACATTTTCACTACTCTGTCCAAGAGCCATGAATCATCATGCTGAAAATTTGAATTAGTCAAAGGAATGACTCTAGTAGATTCCCCCAATTCTGTGTTTGTAACAAACCGATCATCAAACGTTCTGTTCTGTTCAGCGCTGGAAGTTATTTCATGCAATTTTGTAGTGGAGGAGATTTGGCTTATTCCATCCACCAACATTCTACGCATCCCACTAGAATCGACAGGGGAGGAAGAATAAGACACATGCTGGTCTTCCCACAGTCCAGGCTACAGTTCACGCGAGCCATGTTGTTGCTCACGCGTGCCCTGCAGCTTTTGACTTGGACCCTGTTGTTGTGTGCCCTGCTCTATTTCACACGGGTTGTGCTCTATTTCCAAAGGATAGGCATGCTACATGGAGGAAGGAGGATAGTCATGCTGGGTAGGAGAAGAATGGTTATGATGCGCGTGGGTTGGGACTTTAATGTGCTACGCAGTGGAGAGGGCATTTGGCACAGATAAGGGTGGGGCAGACCCAGCGCGATTTAGCTCGGAGTCTGCCCACTCAAAAATAGAGTGCTGTGGTGGAGCAGAGTCTCCAAAAATTGAAGAATGTGTCCTGCCCACTGGTGTTGAGAAACTCGTGGCAGACCAAGGTAGCTCAAAATTGTTATTAATTGGGCATAAAGCACTGACATTACCTGCAGATTGTGTGTAGGAAGAAGAAAAATCAGAATTAGAAGATTCTGTAATGGACGGAATTGGAGCTAAAATGGATGTGGGAGTCATATGCTGGGGATGTGCTATGTTGTAGCCTTGAGAGGGGATGTGAGGTGAACTAATGCCATAATTTGCAATATCAAACAAAGAGATATGTTCATTGCCATGTGTTTCTTCTGATAGAGCTGGAAACACAATTTCATTAAAAACCACATCTCGACTCCTTACAATTTTCTTCTCAACTGGATCCCACATACAAAAACCAAATTGATCTTCTCCATAGCCTAAAAATATACATCGCTGTGATTTTGAATCAAGTTTACTCCTCTTCTCCTTAGGAACATGAATGAATTCTTGACAGCCAAACACCCGAATGTGAGAATAAGAAATTCTCTTTCCCAACCATTCTTCTTCCAGAATGTCAAAATCCAATCGAGATGAGGGACTGCGATTGGTCAAATAAACAGTGGTATTACATGCTTCCACCCAGAATTCTTATTCCCAAACCAGCATTAGAAAGCATACATCTAGCTTTCTCAAGAATTGTTCGATTCAACCTTTTCGCTGCCCCATTTTCTTGTGGAGTATATGGGACAACCTTGATTCTACGAATACCATAATCTGCACGAAAATTATCAAACTCCAAAGAACAGAATTCACCCCCATTATCCATCTTTAAACATTTTATTTTATGACCACTTTGATTTTCATTAAGTGCTTTGAAAATTTTAAATTTTGAAAACACTTCAGTTTTACGAGACATCATGTAAATCCACACTTTCCGAGTATAGTCATCAAGAAAAGTAACAAAATATTTTGCACCTCCATAAGAAGTTACCTCCGTAGGTTCGAAGACATCTGAGTGCACTAGCTCTAGTGGTGTTGTCCTTTTGTCATGTCCATTCTTCAAGAAGCTGACCCGCTTTTTTTTTCCACAAAGACAATGTTCGCAGAATTCCAAATTTGCAGCTTTTAAATCCGGTAATTGATCACGGTTGAGCATCACTTCAAGGCCTTTCTTGCTCATATGGCCTAACCTTTGATGCCAAAGAGCTACATCGTTACCTATGACTATCATAGTAGCTCCCACCTCACTAGGACACTCTAAAAGATGCAAACTACCAACTCTATTGCCTTTGGCAATCACCATGGAACCTTTGGTTACCTTCCATGAATCTACAAAGAAAAATGTATGGCAGCCTTGTGTATATAATTGACTGACAAAAATTAGATTTCTTTTTAACTTTGGAATATGACAAACATCTTTGAGGAGCCATTGGCCTCCTCCTTCCAATGGAAAAATAGCATCACCTTTGCCAATAATTTCACAAGAATTATTGTCACCCAAATAGACTTTTCTGAATTTACCTTCTTGATAATTTGTAAGCGAATCCATGCAAGAAGTGGCATGAAAAGAAGCACCAGAATCCATAACCCAAGAGTTTTCTTTTGTGTCACTTGTAGAAAGTACTAAAATACCATCATCCTTGTCATGAACAATATTTGCTTCGTTGTCCAAAAAGCTTTCTTGCTCCTTCTTGTATTTGCGACAATCTTTCTCAACATGACCAGCCTTCCCACAAAACCAACAGCCGCCTTCTTTTCCTCTAGACTGTGATCTCCTAGCAGATTGAGACCACTGGTTGTAATTATTTCTGCCTTTGTATTGGCTTCTTCCTCTATTCTCGGTGCTCACCATAGTGAGAGCATCACCGGATGAAGACTCATTATTCCTCCTTCTCAAATCTTCAGAGAGAAGAGTAGCTAAAACTTCATCGAAGACCAGCTTCTTGTTTGTTGCTGAAGTGATTACTGTTGTTACAAGTCCATCCCGGCTGTTGGGAAGAGAAAATAATAATATAACAGCCTTATTTTCATCATCTTGGGGCATGCCAACCAAAATTGCTTGACTGATCAAAGTATTAAATTCATTAAGATGATTCGTCATGGCTTCGCCTTCTCTCATCTTAAGCTTGTACAACTTCTTCATGATGAAGACTTTGTTCGTAGCAGATGCCTGTGCATATGTCGAAGTCAGCTTATCTCATACCTCCTTTGCTGTTGCTTTTTCTGAGACATTATGCAAGACATTATCGCCTAATGCAAGAAAGATTGTGGCTTTAGCTTTTGCATCAAGCTGCTCCCAATCTTCGTCTTTCATGGTGTTTGGTTTCTTTGTTTTTCCTTCAAGTGCAAGAGAAAGATCTTGCTTGATTAACAAAGACTTCATTTGTATCTTCCATATTCCGTAGTTCTTCCCAGAGAATCTCTAAACTCTTAAATCTTCCATGATTCTGAAATTTCAATTACCGAAATCTCAACCAGTGATTGACCTCGCTCTGATACCAATTGTAGAATTAACGAATTTGAAATAAAACCAAAAATACAGAATTAATGAACAAAATACAATTAAACACATAACACACAATTTATTGTGGTTCACCACAATAGTGGTTACGTCCACACTGAGAGCAGAGGAATTATGTTAATCTCCAAATCGAATGAATTACAATTGAAAGAAGAGATTTATTAATAAGCTCATACAAAGCAGCTGAAAGGGCAAGGCTGCAACAGACAAAAGTTCGTTGGCCTTCCAATTCTAACATTAACAATTAATATAGGAAATGTGTATTGAGTATAAAGTTCTTTGCATAGTAACAATTAATATATTATAAATCAAATTTATTGGAATGTGTCTGATGATTCAGTATGGAATAGTTTTGCGTCTTTTGATTTGGGGTTTTCAAGTTTTTTACCAGAGGATCGGGGTGGGGATGGGGAGGCTGTTTTAATGTATTAATTTAGCCCCTTGATTTTATTCATGTTTATAGCCTTGAACAATGATTTATTTAGTCTGTGTGTGCACTGCATTTTGGAAACTTACTTATGCTTGAAGATCTTGTTTTCGTTCTTGATATCTCTTGACAGTATGGATTACGATGACAAATTTGTGTTTGAAATTATGCAATTGAGAGTAAATTGACGATTGGACTATATCTTGGAACCCAACAATATTATTATGTGTTCCTTATCAAGATTAGTACATATAATGATTCACCGATGTCAATTTGGGTATATTGGTTGTTTACGGGTTCTATTGGTGACTTTAAATTTTATGTTCTTCTGATTTTGATTTTCTTTGGGATTGGGTTTTCTAGGAAAATAGTTAGGAGGTCGGGGACCTAATTGGTTGCCAGGGTAACCCATTATGGGTAGATAATCAAGTGATAACTTAATTGAATAAAAATGTTGGGGAAAAACATTAATCAAGAGAGATATGATTCCTCGTCCATGGCCATGAGAAATCCTATGTGGACCATAGATGGGTTGGAGAAGACCTAGATGCCTATGTAGTGTAGAGGTAAAAAATTGACTTCCTTGTCCTCATGAAAGGTTGTTGGTTCCACCTGAGTTCTCACCTGGGGACCGAGGTCTAGACACTATCACGGTAACCCAAGATAGTAGGGAGCTATGTGATGACACTCTCCTACATGTTACTTAGAATCCTCTCCATCTGGGCTTGTGGTTTACCTCTGGTTATCTCTCTTGGTATCTCATGGTGTATTTTTTATGTTATGTTTGGTTTCTTCATGATATTTTTGCCTTTGCTTGAGTTTGTAATTTGTGGTACAAGGTCATTTTTCTATCTCCTAGCATGGATGGGTGGGCCTTAGGATTGCATGTGGTCGGGTGGTAGTGTTCTTTCTTCTCCATCAAGTTTCAGAGCTTTATCTGTGATCTTAATGAATCTTCTCTGTAGTTTCCTATGTCATGTGGCCAAATGATTATTGTTGTTCATTTGTATTATGATATGTATCATTGATTAGATGTATTGATGTAATGTCGTATTCTCCTTGAGGAGCTGATTGTAAATTGTAAAAGTAAACATTTATCAATGATTATTTATTATGTAATGATAGAATTAAACATATGTGTAAACATTTATCAATTATTGTTTGTTATGTAATGATAGAATTAAACATATGTTGGTTTTGATTATTATAATGTGATTATACATTATCCCATGATTGCTTAATTCTCTTAGTCATTTTATTATGCGTTGTTGAGTAGCAACATCGGGGAACCTAAGAGGATGTTATTCAATGTTTAATGTTATTCTAGTGCGCAATGAGTGTAAAGCATAATTTGTTAATTTGTATTGTGTGTAGTTGTTACCATGTGGTAAAAGTTAAGATTGTTATCGTTGTCTTAAAAAAATTGTCACGTTATTTAGCATTTTATTCTTTGTCCTTGCGGGTACTTTTGAGAATTGTATTGCAAAATAGAAGTGTTGTAAGGTGGGGTGTTTGACAAGACAAAAACAACTTTCATGTTGTGAACTAAAAACGAGCAATTGACTTTCCTTGACAAAATCATATAGGAGAGACTGAAGATTTTTTTTAGCATCGACGACCCCATGCTAAAAATAGTATTAATTGATTAGGATAAAGCATAGATACCACATAAACACAAAAATAGCCTCTTTGTTTAAGTCGTGGTGTCTGGAATTCAAGAGCAAAGATGAGACATGTGGATAATGAATACTTGTGTAAGAGGTGAATGGTGTTATTGCAAGGAAGCTTTTATTGACATGGCCCCACTTCCCACTTCCCAAAGTTTACGTGTATACACACACACACACACACACACACACACACACACACAGAGGCAATGGTTATGGGGCACAATATTTGCACCTAGCTGAGGTCAAATCAGCCCAGCCT
>MU224907.1:598201-620348 GCA_018584345.1 Thuja plicata
TATATATATATATATATAATTTTTATCGTAAATCTCATTAAACCATATCTCATACCCTAAAATTTATAATAATCATAAATTAAATTCTAAACAAAATTTTATATCCAAGGTTAATCTTATATTATCATCTTAACTCTAACAAGTTAATCCTAAGTCATAAACCATACTACATTAAACTATAGTACTACATGTTACACATAAACATTTTTATATATCACAAATTATTATGTTATAATAGTTATAAGTAATATATAAGGAGATGCATCACAAACCTAACACTAACCTTAATTTTAACTCCATCCATATTCCAAACGAAAACCCTAACACAAATGGTATCCCTAATCCTAACACTAGCATTATTTCTTACACAAAAATTAATAGTTGTTGGAATACTGATGCTAAATTTTTATTCTAATTAAATACAAACCTTTAGTAAAAATCAACCTTGATTGAAACCTCAACCTAATCAAACCAAAATCCTATTTGAAACATTAAACATAGATTTAACCCTACCCATATAATTATTTCTAAATGCAAAAGTATGTCTAATACTAACCCTAAACCTAATCTTAAACCTAAATCTAATGTTAACCCCATCTGTAATACTAACCTTTTAATATCATTTTTGACCCCCAACATTAACTTAAATTTTAACTACACACAGAATACGTCTCTCATAGAGACAACATAAAATAATGTCTCTTCCTACGAAGCATCTAGAAAAAATCGAAGAGCAATGATTTTTTTTGGACACACAAAATATGGCGCACGAATCTCAAAGAAAGATCAAATCAACGTCTCTAATTGATTTGAAGCCCTGAATTCATCCAAAGAAGTTCCTCATTCCAAAACAATTAAGGGCAGATTAAGGACCTCTAAAACCCTCACACAACAAACAAATTCTAAGCTTTCTGATGTTACGATCGAAAGTGGTAATGGGGATTTTTGGAACCCTAGAGAAGAATATCTGACATTGGACAAGGATCTTGCTGAAGGATGGACCCTAGTGTGTGGTCAGAGAAGCAAGCATAGAATATTTTTTAATAGTAATGGGTTTGAAAGAAATACGAAGGCTTCAAATAAAGCTTTAAATTCTACTACTAGAGAAAATACTATCCTACTGGGAAATGTTGCCCATCCAAAACCTTCCTTTCAAACAAACGTTTCAGCTCTAGATCTCTCTTGAATAATCCTCATTATCCGGCTATCTCAACTTATCAAGCCCTTTCTATTCTCGAGCTTGAAGGTAACCCTAAGGTATCCAGAAAACCTAGGCCCATTACAAAAGAGGAGCAAACAATTATCATCAGCAATGTCTTCTTCGACGGTTTTTTGGATCACTGCCAAAAACATGGAGTGTATGCAAAATGGATGGGTCATGGGCTTTCTGGGTTTAGCGCTATCAAATGGCTCGAGAATGCATTTAAAAATCAAGTAAGTATTACTTCTCTTTAAAATGGTTTTATGTTCATAGACTGCAAAAATATTTCTCTCATAAACAAATTTTTAAATGGTACACCAATTTGTGTTTATGGGTATTTGCTAGAGTTTTAGGAATGGAAACAAAATATTGATTCCAAATTTAATCAAAAGAATGAAGAATTTAAATTGATCATGCTAACTAATTTCCTTGTTGAACTTCTTCATAGCCAGATCTTAAGTACAATCGGTAATTTTTTAGGAAGTCTTGTGGGTCTCGAAGATAATTTCATTTCTTCTTCTAATGTTAAAATTTTGATTTAAAAAAACCTAAATTCTCCCATGAAACCCATTAAGATCATTACAAATTGATCAATATACAAAATTAATCCAGAAGTTTTTCAAGGAAAAACTAACAATAAAATAGTGTATAATAAATATTATTCTTCAACATTTAATACTAAACACCACGCTAAACACAATAACATTGGGCCTGATCCTTCCCAAAAAAATGAGTTAAAGATAGAATTTAACAAGGAAAATGGAGGTTTTATAATAACACAAATTTATCCCTCAAAAATTTTAAATGAAAAATACTGGTATTAATTATAGAGATCTTGTAGAAACAAAAGTGGGGGAAATTCTGGAAGAACCCTATTATAATTTAGAAAATCATCATCTTCCAGTAACTGCCTCTCGCCCAGGACATGTTGCTAACCCTGTAAATCTACAAATTGAAACACCTGAGCTTGAACCATTAATTAATTTAAATATAGAAGAAAATCACACTTTAATAATAAATAAAGATATATACTCATAATTAAAGAACTTAAACTGGGACTTTTCACTTATGGATATTATAACTAGCAGAGATCATGGTATTACTTATTATGGTGCTCTCAACAACGACTCTTTTAATAAAAATATTGGGATTCAGGACTCCCAAAACTTTAATAATACATCTGACTCCCAGTTAAACAATAACAATAACTTAGACTTGGAAAAAGGAGAAATAATAGAAAATGAATCTAAATCAAACTTTAACATTGAATATAATGTTAAAACTTTAGCAAATCACGAATATGATCTTAGTTCATCTCAAATTGGGAATACCCCTTCTAACCCTTTCAAACAGATCTCACTATATTCTACCCCCTCTAGCATGCAAAATGATAAACCAGAAACAAAAAGTGCAATTCAATACAAAGATTACATTAAGAACCTAGAACCTCTTACCGACCTTGAAATAGAGGAAGTAGAGACTTTGGAAAAAGATAACAATTTAAATATTCTTTCTTTGAATGATCCAAAGGATCATTCATTTATGGATACAGATATTAATGAGACTTTTAAAATAGAGGGAGATCATAAGGATTCAAATAAAAATAAGTTAACACAAGAAGAACTTGTAAGGAAAATGGAAAAAAAACATGGAAATATTAAGTGATTCAATGAGAGAAATTATGGTTGTACCTAATGAGGTAAGAGAGGAACTTATCTATTGGTATAAATACAGGAGCAAGATAAATCTGCAAACTCCAAACTTCAAGAAAATCTGGAAACCTCATAAGGGATCAACTTCTTAGATTCAACCAATAATAATCAACCTAAAAATCCTAACCATAACTCCAATAAGTGTAATCAAATTCCAATGAAATTAGAAGCTATTTATGACATGATGGGGATTAATCAAAACAATGAGGAAGAAGAATTCAAGGAAGATTTGGATAGTGAAAATTGTTAGAATAATTGAGAGTGGGGGTGAATCAGTGGCCTTAAAATAATTCCAAAAACTCAACCAAAAAATTATCTCAAATATAATATCCTTAGTTATCTTTCAGTCCATCAAGATGAATGCCTTAAATAAATTTAACAAATATATACTGCTCAGTAAGATATACTATTTATCTTTTTCTAGCCTATACCGAGTAGCAACAATTAAACTTAGTATTTACCGACCAATCTAGTTTTAGTAATGTGTAAAGCAAACTATCAATGCAATGAAAGAAATACACACAAGGATTTTTAACATGGAAACCATGTTAAGGGAAAACCCACTTGGGACCGGTAACCCAAAATTTTCACTCTTTTGAAGTGAGCTCGGTGAAGAGCCAACCTTGTTAAAGGTTACAAACACACTGTTAAGTGTGACCTTGTTAGAGGATTCAAAACTAACAGTTTGTCTTTTGACCTCGCATTCACTACGTTGTCAACAAGAAAACCTTTTGATACTCTTGAGTATCTCAATAGTACAATAAGGATGGTTAAATCCCACTCGGTTAAGACATTTTCTAAATCAATGGTTAAACTGAAGCAGTAAAAGATTTGTTTAAAATACAACTTTAACTTGCAGATATTCAGATCTATTGTTAGTCTAATAATACCTCTTTGATCAATATGTTCTTCAGTTCCTTTGCTCTCTTCTTTGTTCTGCTCGATGAATGTTGTGTTCTCTGTTGCTTGGTGTCTGCAGAATTCCTTGGCTCTCTTCAACCGGTATGATCAGATCTGCATGAATACTTCTATCTTCACCAAAATTATATTCAACATTCCTCTCTTCATAATGAATTGCTTATCTCTTTATATAGACACGATTTAGCCATTCAATCTCCTTGTTTTCATCGCAGATCACTTCTTGATCCGTAAAACTCACCATGCTTTCTTTAATCCATAAAGCTCTCCTTCAGTTTTATTCCACAAATATCTCCATGATAGCTCTGTATAAAATGTGCTTTAAATCTCCTACTTGATTTAGTTCAACTAATCGTTAAGAATAAAGCAATCAACTAGTCAATCTAAATATAGCTCCTGCCAGCTAAGTGTTTTTGTCGTTCTTTATCTTCAGTTCTGATCGGTGATCAACTTCAATTAGCTCAGTCATTGACTTCAGTTACGCTTAGTAACAACTTCAGTTAGCTCGGTGACCACTCTAGTTATGCTCGGTAAATAGCTCTTGCTCGGTAAGCACAAGTTGTGTCATGTTTCAGGACCGCTTATCAGCATAGCTAAATTTGAGTATTTCTAACTAAAAATTATTTTTCTTTAAACATATGGTCTAGCTAGATTCATTCTAGCTAAGTTAGATAAGTGGTTGAAATTTTCCAATTGGAAATGTCTATAAATTCATTTTTTATACCAATTTGGGTCCAATTACCAAAGAAATAAAATTATTTTAGAAAAGTGATGTTTCAATAACCCCTACTCTTTTTAATGATATTTTTTAAAATTTAAAAATACCCTTTTGTAGAGCTCAGAGTCAAGATTATTGTCATAAAAAAATTATGGTATTTTGATTAGATCTAATATATTATATTTTCAAAATACAACAAGTAGGTATTATAACAATCGAGAAGATGTTGCTTCAAATAAATAAAAAATAGTAAATCATATAAAAAAAATTAATTTTTTTATTTAACACTAGAGGAGAGAGTCCTCTTCAAGAATATGTAATTTTTTCAAAATGGTGTAGATTTGATAGGGGAAATTTGGTGGGAGATGAAAACTGTCGATTCAGATAAGTTCAACTTTGAGCAATTATAACAGAGAAAATATACATTGAAAATCAATCTTTATTCTTTTCTGCACTAGCTTTACATTCTATCTATAACATATTTTGAAATCAGATGAAAAATAGATTATTTGCATATACTTGCTTGGTGGGAACTAGACCCTAGATTTTTAGCAGTTTTCAACAATTAAAAAATGGACTTCAATAATTAAAAAACTATGTCAATTCTTGTTCAAAAAAAAAAAAAAAAAATTATAGGCATAAACTTCATCTAGTTTTACAGATTTCATCATTTTACATCCCCCTCAAATTCTAAGCACAAATATCACTTTTATGTAATTAAAGTTGAATAGTTTGCATGTTGTGGACCTTTTCCTTTATAAAAGTGTGACACAGGTTTGTACTTTTACCCAAGTAATTACCCATCCTAACTGATCCACTATTATAATATTTAAAAGTTTCAAACTTTTCCTTATCTCCAGTCATGTGGTGAGTACAACCACTATCAGTAATCTAGACATCATTTTTTCTAACTTTAAATATAAGTGCAGTTTCAACATACCTTTCTTCTTCGTCTAAATCATCCTTCATAGCAACAAATACTACCTCGACATCTTCATCACAATCGATGTCAGTATTTTCAGCTTTGTTCTCAACTAGGTAACAAGCCTTCTTGCATTTGTCCTTGTAATCTCGGTTATCTCTTCTATCAGAGTGTCGGTTGCTTCTGTAGTCTCGGTCATCACTTCTGTCATACTTCTTTTCATAATATTTGTCATTGTTTTTTTCATCCTTTCTCTTGTTAGGGCATCTAGCAACAAAATGTCCAATCTCTTTGTAATTAAAAAAGATCAATGGTAATTTGCCTTTATATCTTCCTTTACCTCTATGTAATCTTTTAGCCATTAGTGCTTCAAGTTCATCAAGTTCTTGTTCATCGCTATCACTGTCACTATCATTTCTCATAGTGTGTTTATGACTGGATTTGCTTATTTTTAGAGAAGATTTGAATTCAGACTCAATAGTTGGTAAGACACTATTGTCATAGTTGTTCATCTCAAATGAAATAAGTCTACCAGTCAAACTATCAAGAGTAACATTGCTACTAGCTACTGCTCTCATTTCTTGAATTGCAGATACTCTAATAGCATAAACATGCAGTAAGGTTCTCAGAATTTTACTTACAAATGTTTCTTCCTCAAGTACTCCTCCTACTCCTCAGATAATATTAATAACTTCTTTGATTATGTCACTGTACTGAGTGATGTTCTCTTCTTTTGTCATTTCCAGGTCATCAAACTTTCCTCTTAGGCTTTCAGCTTTAGCTCTCAGCACATTTTCATCTCCTCCATGTACTAGCTTGAGTTTGTCCCACATTTGCTTTGCAGTGGTGCATGATTTCACATCTTCAAATTCAACATCGAATAGTGAAGAAGCAATTTCTATCATCATATAATTGTGTTCATGTTTCTCTCTCAATTGATCAACAGTTAGAGGTACAGTAGGTGCAACATATTCAGTATCCAAGTATTGTGTGTCATCATTTCCAATACCTGATAAATGAATTCTTATCCTACTTTTCCATGATGTAAAGTTGTCTTTGTTCAACTTAGGCACATCCATTTTACTCATCTTGTGATCTTTAGTTTAAGTCTTTAAACTCTCTTCCAAGCACCAAAGCTTTGATACTAATTGTTAGAATAACTGAGAGGGGGGGGAGGGGGGTGAAACAATGGCCTTAAAATAATTCCAAAAAATCAACCAAAAATTTATATCTCAAATATAATATTCTTAGATATCTTTCAGTCCATCAAGATGAATGGCTTAAATAACTTTAGCAAATATATACTGCTCGGTAAGATATAATGTTTATCTTTCTCTATCCTTTATAGAGTAGCAACAATAAAACTTAGTGTTTAGCGACCAATCTAGTTTTAGTAATGTGTAAAGCAAACTATCAATGCAATGAAATAAATACACATTTGACACATGGATTTTTAATGTGGAAATCCTGTTAAGGGAAAAACCACTTGGGACCGGTAACCCAAAATTTTCACTCTTCTGAAGTGAGCTCGGTGAAGAGCCAACCTTGTTAAAGGTTACAAACACACTGTTAAGTGCGACCTTGTTAGAGGATTCAAAATTAACAGTTTGTCTTTTAACCTATCATTCATTATGATGTCAACAAGAAAGCCTTTTGATACTCTTGAGTATCTCAATACAATAAAGATGGTTAAATCTCCCTCGATTAAGATATTTTTTGAATCAATGGTTAAACTAAAATAGTAAATGATCTGTTCAAAACACAACTTTAACTTGTAGATATTCAGATCTATTGTTAGTCCAATAATACCTCTCTGATCAATATGCTCTTCAGTTCATTTTCTCTCTTCTTTGTTCTGCTCGGTGAATGTTGTGTTCTTTGTTGCTCGATGTCTGCAGAATTCCTTGGCTCTCTTCTTCAGTCGGTATGATCATATATGCATGAATACTTCTATCTTCACCATAATTATATTCAACATTCCTCTCTTCATAATGAATTACTTGTCTCTTTATATAGACACGATTTAGCCGTTCAATCTCCTTGTTTTCATCGTAGATCACTTCTTGATCCGCAAAACTTGCCATGATTGCTTTAATCCGTAAAGCTCTCTTTCAGTTTTATTCCACAAATCTCTCCATGATAGCTGTGAATAAAACATGCTTTAAATCTCCTTCTTTCTTTAGTTTAACTGATCGTTAACAATAAAGAAATCAACTAGTCAATCTAAATATAGCTCCTGCCAGCTAAGTATTTTTTCGTTCTTTATCTTCAGTTATGATCGATGATCAACTTTAGTTAGCTTGGTTATTGACTTCAGTTACGCTTGATAACAACTTCAGTTAGCTCGGTGACCATGACCAGTCCAGTTATGCTTGGTAAATAGCTCTTGCTCAGTAACCACTTGCTCAGTTACTGTAGTGCTCGGTATACAATGTGAACTACTCGGTATTCTCTGTCCGTCGGTGTTTACTGTCACTCGGTGTGTACTAAACTTTTATCTTTTACCGAAAACATAAACTTTGTCCCTTCAACTCTTTTAAGTTTATGACAATGTGTATGACAAACCAACAATATCAAGTTGACATTGATGAAAATACAATACATTAACTGATTTAATGTCTTGCATTAACTTTTGCAGCTTGGTGATCATCAAATTATCATCTTCAAACATTAAATCAGTTATAGCTCATCAAAAATAAACATGCACAACGAGAATTTATGATTCAATTCACAGAGAAGGTTAACAAAGAGTTAGAAATTGAAAATGAGAATGTAGAAGATATGGTTGATCAACTTGTTATAGACAATGCACATAATAAACCTAATAAGATTGGAATTGTTGTAAATATAAATGGGATTGAGATCCCAAATTGTGGAAAAATACAGAAAAAATGAGGAAGAAAAAATGTTATTGATTTAAGGAAAATGGATGGCAATGCTGAAAATCAGGCCAAATTGACAACTTTATTTCATGCAACGAAGGGGAAGTACCTTCCCACAGAACAATGAAAATCACATCTTGGAATGTTAGGGGCTTAAATGCTCCTAACAAAGAGCGTTTACTAAAGTGTTGTCTAAACACTAAGGATTTATAAATCTTAATTATTTAGGAAACTAAACTTAACAAAGAGGAAATGCTAAAACTCAATAGAAAATTAGGAATTTGCAAAACAAATAGCATTAATGTAGAAACTACATATGGGGGACTGACTATATTATGGGATCCTAGAAAAGTTAAATTTAAATGTGAAATCTGTAAAAAGAATTGGATGGATGGATGAGTATTCAACATTAAAAGCTCGTTATCCATCTTTATTATAAAAGTTTATGGTCATATTACTACTAGCTACAAAAAAGGACTTATGGACAAAAATTGGCGATTTCTGTAAATCACATAATAATATAAATTATATATTAGGAGGAGATTTTAATTCAATATTTGATCTAAGTGAAAAGGGGGAGGTGTCCTATATGAATCACAATCCCTCAAAGATTTTAGAGAATGGATTTTTAACAACAATTTGCTTGATACCAAAACTTAGAACATAACCTTCACTTGGAATAATAGAAGAGATGGATCCAATAACATAGCACAAAGAATTGATAGGTTTATGTTCTTAGGAGATTTAACTTCTTTTAATCATACACTATCGACTACAATCCTCACTGTATGTGGATCATAACACTTTTCAATCTGTTTAAACATCATTGAAGATAAAAAACCTGTTAGAAATCTATTTAAATTTGAGAACATGTGGTTTAATGCTACTAATTTCCTAGGTTTACTTGAGAAATAGTGGCACAAAACAATTGTTGAGGGGTCTAAAATGTATTGTTTCGTGACAAAATTAAAATCTTTAAAAAAGAAAATTTTAGAATGGAATCAAATTCATTTCAAAACTATTTTTGAGGAAAAGAAATAGAAAAGGAAATACATGATTTAAATGAAGAGGTAATTAGGGCTGAGATGGACAATTCTAAATATTTTAAAGAAAAAAAACTTCTTAACAAACAAGAAGATTTATTATCAAAAGAAGAAACCTACTGGAAACAAAAGTTGAGAGAAAACTGGTTAACATGCGAAGACAAAAACTCTAAGTTTATTCATAATAACACCAAACAAAGAATAAACATTCACATGATAGTTAAACTAATAAATGAAATTGGAACGCTAATAGATACCCCAAATAACTAGCAAATTTTTTTGTAAATTTCTATGGAAACACCTTGAATAATTGGGATTCTCCTGACCTTACAACACAAAATTCATTGTTGGAAAACATTCCCAAACTCATCTCTAAAGAAGATAACATAATGCTTAACATGAATTTTTTAGATGAACCTGGATAAAACACCCGAACCGGATGGCTTCCAAGCTAGGTGTTTTCAAAAGTGTTGGCATTTTCTTGGAAACAATTTATGTGAGGCAATTGAAAACACTAGAAAGGTCGAGAATATTTTAAAATAAATAAATAACACCTTTCTCACACTAATACCAAAAAAATATGAGAATGAGAAGTTGGGAAAATTTAGACCTATTGCACTTTGCAACACTATCTACAAAATCCTCTCCAAGGCTCTTGGAAATAGACTCAAAATACTTCTCCCTCAATTAATCTTTGAGGAGCATACTGGTTTCGTTCCAGGTAGATCTATATTCGACGGTATAATCATAGTTCAAGAACTTATACATTCAGTGCAACATAATAAGGAACCTAGCTTGATTATAAAGTTAGACATTCAAAAAGCCTATGATAAAGTCGATTGCTGATTTCTATGCAAGTGCATGAAAGCGTTTGATTTCTCAAAGTAATGGATCAATCTCATCTTTAACTGTATTTCTACCCCTAAAATATCAATTCTATTTAATGGTACTCTTGAAGGTTTTTTAACATATCTAGGGGACTAAGACAAGGTGACCCCATTTCACCCTTTCTATTTGTCATCATGGTGAAAGACTTTGGAAGAATGATCTCCAAAGCTAACCAGCTAGGTCAAATTTCAAGAATCAAAGTGACGGATGGGATACCCAATGTGACCCATCAATAGTCTGCGGATGATACCATTCTCCTGACAAAAAGCTCTAAAGCGGAAGCTTTAAAACACACAAAACTTCTAAAGTTATACATGAAGGTCTCTGGACAAAAAGTGAATGCAGATAAATCAAAAATATTCTTCTTAAACACAGACAAAAAATTGGAGGATGAAATCTATCAGATTCTAGGCTTTAAAAAAGGTAACTTCCCATGTAAATATGTAGGGATGCTAATTGATAAAGGAAACAAAAATTCTAAGTCTTGGGATCCCCTTGTTAAGAAGATAGATAATAAAATGGATGGATGGAAAGGAAGGTGATTGTTTAATGTTGGTCGAGTCACAATGATAAAATTAGTACTCTTGGCCATCCCTACATATCAAATGTCTTGCATGCCACTACCAAATAACGCCAAAGATAAAATGGAAAAGAAAATGAGGTTTTTTATTTTCCAAGGGGTCTCCAATAATTAAAAAATGGTGTTGATCAACTCGGATAAAATTTGCAGACCCCTTAATAAAGGTGGGATCAACATTAAAAATACTAACTGGCAAAACCTTGCTCTTGGAGATAAACTAGTTTGGAAAATCTACCAAGAACCAAATTGCAAGTGGGTTAAAATATTCATAAACAAATACTTAAATAATAATGACCCTAACAGTATCTTTAGAATAGATAATCCTCCAAAAGGTTCTAAAGCTTGGAACTTTATCCTTGAATGTAGGGACATTATTAGAAATAAATTAACATGGGATATTGGTTCAGGTAACTCTGCCTTGTTTTAAGAAGATTCTTGGGGTGGTTATGCTCCTTTGGACAATATTGTATCCCCTGATATTAGAGATAAATTAAGAATATATTGGGGGGAAACCCTCGGCAATTACTTAACCTTCCAGAAGGTGATCCTAGAACCTAGGCTAGTGTTGGAGACCTGTTGATGACACTCCACTAACTAACAAGGAAAAATTAGAATTATGTATGGTACTCCAATCTAGGAAAATCATTCATAAAACTAGGAAAGAAAAAATTATTTGGACCGGATCCAAAACTGGTTCATATAAGGATAAGGAAGGCTATGGCTCCATAGTTAAGGAACAACAATGGAAAGAATCATATTTGACCTTAAATTTATGCTGGGATAATGTCTGTCAGCCCAAAGCAAGTATGTTTCTATGGGCTACCATGCAGAAAAGGATCATCACTGCTGAATGGTTTTGGAATATTTGTTTTGAGGGTCCATCCCATTGTGTTCTATGTGAAAAACATGAAGAAATTGTTGATCGTATACTTCTCAACTACCCCTTTGCTAAAATTTTTTGGTAGTGGTTATATAAGAAATTACAGCATAAGGCATTTATGCCAAATAACCTAGTTGATCATTTCAAAGGTTGGCCTATTATCCCTTTTAAAATCCTATATACAACAATGTGGAAAGTTGCCCCTTCCATTCTTATATGGGAGCTATGGAAAGAACGAAACCGAAGAATTTTTCAAGAAAAGAAAATGAAAAAGAAATATCTCCTTAGTAAAATAGAAGCCAACATAGTTGAAATGGCTAATAATAGATTAATAAATAGTCACCACATTGAAGGATCATTCTCCTATTGAGATGATAAAATGAGAAAAAACTGGTTGGATTAATCATGCCCCCACAATATGGCAAAGAGGGTCAGGAAAGTACCAAAGCAAGAGAAAATTGCAAATGGACTCCCCCTAAAATGGAATGGTTCAAACTCAATTTTGACGGGGCATCCCGTGGAAATCCAGGTACTGCTAGAATAGGATGCATAATTCACAAATGGGATGGTAAGATATGTGGCAAATTAGCAAAACCAATCGAGTACACTACCAATAACATTGCAGAAATTAAGGCCCTTGTAGAAGGCCTCTTATGTAAATCCCTGGGTATTAAAAATATTGAAATTGAGGGAAACTCACAAATTATTATTAATGCAATTAGAACTGGTAATACTCAAAATTGGCAATTAAATACTAGATTAGAAAGGGAAATAGGTCTACTTAATTATTTTAAGTATACTAAATACAATCATATCTACAGAGAGGGAAATATAGATGCAGATGCATTAGCTAATAAATGTGTTGATGGAGTTATTATAACATATAAAGATTTTGCAATTCTAGATACTGAACATACTAATTAACATTGAACTAATAAAAACATAGATTCTCACCACTTCTAATTTTTTAAATATCTATCAATGTTTAATAAGGCTTTCTAAACCAAAACTCTATTTACTATTATGCCTCTCTTGGATTGCATACCCCTCTCAATCTTAAAAAAATAAGTTAACATTATATTATAATGGTTTATATCATCCCTCCTAATCATCATATTTACTAGAATTTACCCTTTATATGATGAACTATAACTGATTGAATGTTTGAAGATGTTAAGTTGATGATCACCGAGCTACAGAAAGTTAATGCAAGACATTAAATCAGTTAATGTATTGTAGTGTTATTGATGTCAACTTGATATAACCTGATTGGTTATATACATTGTTAAAGACTTCAAAGAATCAGAGAGATAAAGGTTATGTTATCAATAATGCATAAAAGTTCAGTATGAGCCAAGTGACAACAAACATCGACGAACAGTGCACCTCGACGGACAGAGAACCCCGAGAGAAAAGTCACAGTGATACTCGAGCAAGAAACCTGAGCAAGCATTATCGAGCATAACCAAAGTAACCCCAACAAAATTGAAAGTCACAGTGTTTCCTGACAGATAGATAACCCCGACGGACAGAGATGTCGAAGGACAACTAAAGTCAAGACTGAGCAAACAAGGAGTTAAACACCGATCAAAACTGAAGTTCAGAAATGACAAAAGACTTAGCTGGAAAGAGCTAAATATGGAGTTAATTGGTTGATCACATTGTTTTCATCGAAAAGTTTAAAGCCAGAGATAAGCAAGAGTTTTAAAGTTGTTTTATTCCAGTTGTCAAGGAGAAATTTGCAAGATAAAACTGAAGTAAGCTTTAAAGCAAGAATGGTGAGATTTGTGGATCACGTCAAGAACAAGAAAGACAAAGACCGAGAAACAGTGAAATTATGTCTATAAGAGAGAAAAGATAATTCATTATGAATTGGTGGGTGAATAGAGAAGAAGATGTTGAAGAGATACTGGTGAAGAAGACTTCATACAGTCCTGATAAAAAAGCTATAAAACAAAGCTAAAAGATTTCTGCAGACACTTAGCAAAAGAGGAACACAACATCACCGAGCAGAAAGAAGTGGAGTAAAGGAACACAAAAGAAACAAATATCAAAAAGGTATTACGAGCTTACAATAGATCTGAACATCTGCAAGATTAAGTTGTTTATATGAACAAATCAATTACTATTTCAGTTTGAATCGAGTAGGATTTAATCATCCTTTATATATTGAGATACATCCCAATGAGTATCAAAAGGTTAATTCATGTTGACAAGCATAGTGAATGTGGAGAGGTCAAGTGATTAACTGTTAGTGATAAATACTCTAACAAGGTTGCACTTAACAATGTGTTTGTAACCTTTAACAAGGTTGGCTCTTCACCGAGCTCACTTCAGAAGAGTGAAAATTTTGGGTCACTGGTCCCAAGTGGTTTTTCCCTTAACAGGGTTTCCACGTTAAAAATCCATGTGTCAATGTGTATATGGTTTATTGCTTTGATATTTTGATTTACACATTACTAATATGGATTGATTAGTAAGCATTAAGTTATTTACTGCATTTTGGTAAAAGCTAGAAAAGGATAAACTGCTATTCAGTAAATCTTAAGAAAAGGGATAAACAGTGAACTCCGAGCAGTAGTTAATTGATATGATTATTTAAAGGCATACATCTTGTAGGACTGAAGATAATTGGAGATTTATAATTGTGCTATAAAGTTTTGGATTAATTTTTGAGGCCACTGATTCACCCCCCCCCTCTCAGTTTTTCTAACAATTGGTATCAGAGCTTGTGTGCTTAAAAATGGAGTTTAACAACTCAAGCAAAAGATCACAAGATGAGAAAATGGGATGTGCCTAAGTTGAAAAAAGACAACTTTGCATCATGGAAAAGTAGGATAAGACTCCACCTATCAGGTATTGGAAGTGATGTTACTTGATACTTGGATAGTGAATATGTGTTGCCAACAAGACCTCACACACTTGATCAATTGAGAGAAAATCATGAGCACAATTCTATGATGATATAACTTGCCTCCTCACTCTCCGATGCTGAATTTGAAGATGTCAAAACATGCACCACTGCAAAGCAAATTTGGGACAAATTGAAGCTAGTACATGGAGGAGATGAAAATGTGCTAAGAGCTAAGGCAGAAAGCCTAAGAGGTAAGTTTGATGACTTAAGAATGAAAGAAGGAGAAAACATCACTCAACACAACTGCAGAATCAAAGAGGTAGTCAATGCTATCCAAGGAGTTGGAGGTGTACTTGAAGAAGAAACATTGGTAAGTAAAATCCTAAGAACCTTACTGCCTGTTTATGATATTAGAGTATTTTCTATACAAGAAATGAGAGCAGTAGAAAATAACAATGTCACTCTAGATAGCTTGGGTGGTAGACTTATTTCATTTGAGATGAATAACTTTGACAACAGTGTCTTACCATCTATTGAGTCTGCATTCAAATATTCTTTAAAGATAAGTAGATCAAGCCATAAACACAGTATGATAAATGATAATGAAAGTGATAGTGATGATCAAGAACTTGATGAAATTGAAGCACTAATGGCTATACGATTGCAGAGAGGCAAAGGTAAATTACCATTGGTATGTTTTAATTGTAAAGAGATTGGACACTTTCCTGCTAGATGTCCTAACAAAAGAATAGATGTCAGAAGTAATGACAGATCATATGAAAATAAGTTTGATAGAAGTAATGAAAGAGATTACCGAAGCAACCAACAATTTGATAGAAGAGATAACCAAGACTACAAGGACAAAGGGAAGAAAGCTTGTTACCTGGCTGAGAACAAAGCTGGAGATACTGACACCGAATTTGATGAAGATATTGAGATGGTATTTGTTGCCATGAAGGATGATTCAGACAAAGAGGAAAGATATGTTGAGACTGCACTCATATCTAAGGTTAGTAAAAATGATGTCTGGATTATAGATAGTGGTTGCACTCACCACATGACTAGAGATAAGGAAAAGTTTAAAACTTATGAGTATTATAATGGTGGATTAGTAAGAATGGGTAATGACTCACCTTGTCCAGTTAAAGGTAAAGGAACCATAATGTTGAATAATCAGATAAGATGTGAAAATGCATATTGGGTAAAAGGCCTTAACTATAATCTATCGAGTGTTTCATAGCTGAATAACACAGGTCAACAAGTTGCATTTGAGAACAGAAAGGCCAAGATCTTTAATGAATCGGGAAGGTTGATCAGAATTGGTGAACAGACAAAAGGTAACCTATTCTATCTTGATGATATTAACACCACTTGTTTAATGGCTAGAAATGAAGACATATGGTTGTAGCATAAAAGATTATGTCATGTGAATTTTGACAACATGATTAAGATAAGCAATAAAAGAAAATTAAGAGGCTTACCGAGCATGTGAAAGCATGACCATATCATGTGTAAGAACTGTCAAAAAGCTAAAATGACAAATTCTAGTTTCAAGAGAAAAATCCATACATCTAATGCTATTCTAGAATTAGTCCATACTGATATATGTGGACCCATGAGAACAAAGAGATACTATGGCGATAGATACTTCATTCTATGTGTAGATGATTATTCTAGAATGATGACAGTTATGTTCTTAAAAGAGAAATCAGAAGCATTCAAGATGTTCAAATGGTATAAAGAAATTGTAGAAAAAAAAATTGGTAAGGAACTGGAATGCTTAAGATAAAATAGACGAGGAGAATTTATTTCTGATGAATTCACTAACTTTTGTAATGAGAATGGAATTAAAAGACAGGTTTCTGCACCAAGAATACCACAGCAAAATGGGATTGCTGAAAGAAGAAACAGATCCATTGTTGATTATGCCAGAACACTGATGATTGAGAAAAGCATCACTCAAACATTCTGGAGGGAAGTTGTCAGTACTGTTGTCTACACATTGAACCGAGTAAAATTGGAGAAAGACACCAAGAAGACACCCTATGAGCTATGGTATGGATACACACCCAATGTAAGTTACTTTAGAATTTTTGGAAGTCAATGTTATATTTTGAAAGATGATATAAATGGAAAGCTTGAATCCAAAGATGAAGAGGGAATCTTTCTAGGGTATTCCACCAAAAGCAAGACTTATAAATGTCTTAATAAATCCTCTAATAGAATCATTGAAAGTGCAAATGTGAAAATAGATGAATTTGTTGAGAAAAATGATGAGGAAAGTAGAAAAGAACCAGAAGACTATAACAGGTTTGCTTAGAATGAAGAACCTGACACTCTACTCGAGCAACAACATATCGCTCCCGAGCAACAGAACATTGCACCCGAGCATCAGGCTGCAAACACCAAAAATTAGGAAATTGCTCAAAGGGATGTTCCAAGCGATGAAGATCAGAATGAAGGTCAAGATGACGATCATAATGATGAACAAAGAGCTGAATTGATAATTTCCAAGTATTTCAGAAAACACCATCGACAGAACCAGATCATAAGAGACAAAAAGGTTGGAATGAGAACAAGAAGTAAGTCACTAAACACTAGATGTTTAATTTGTGATTTTGAGCCAAAATCTGTTAATACTGCACTTGAAAATAAAGAATGGGTTAGTGTTATGAATGAAGAGATAGAACAGATTGAGAAGAACAGAACATGGACATTAGTACCTAGACCAGATGACAAGAATGTCATTGGTAGCAAATGGATATTCAGAAATAAGCTGAATGAGAATGGAGAAGTCATAAGAAACAAAGCAAGATTAGTATGCAAGGGGTATGCACAAGAAGAAGGTATTGACTATGGAGAAACCTTTGCACCGTTGCTAGACTAGAAGGAGTAATAATTCTACTTGCTTATGTTGCATTCAAAGGATTCAAGGTATATCAAATGGATGTCAAATCTGCATTCCTGAATGGAATACTGGAAGAAGAGGTATACATTGAAAAACCAGAAGGGTTTGTTGATCCTAACAAGAGAAACATGGTCTGTAGACTACACAAAGCCTTGTATGGATTGAAACAAACACCGAGAGCCTAGTGTGAAAGAATTCACTCCTATCTCATAAGCATTGGATTTGTACGAACAAGTGAAAACAATAATTTGTATTTAAAAGAAGATGATGATAACATTTGATTGTTGAAATATTTGTTGATGATATCATATTTGGGGGTAATGATATTTTATGAAAATAATTTTCTAATGAAATGAGCAAAGAGTTTGAGATGTCAATGTTTAGGGAGATCAAATTTTTTCTTGGTCTACAAATTCTTCAATAGGATGCAGGCATATACATAACTCAATCCAAATACATCAAGGAAGTTCTCAAGATATTCAAGATGGAAGATTCCAAACTAGTTGGAACACCTATGGCAACCATATGCAAGCTAACAAAGGAAGACAAGTCAAATGAAGTAAATCAGACCTTATATAGATCAATGATTGACAAACTCATGTATGTTGTTCATACTAGACCAGATATAGCACATGCAGTTGGAATAGTTGCAAGATTCTCTGCTAATCCCAAGGAATCACACATTACTATTGTCAAAAGAATTCTGAGATATTTAAAGAATACCAAAGACTATGGCTTATGGTATAAAAGAGAAGGAAAATTTGAGCTTCAAGTCTATACAAATGCTGATTGGGCTGGAAACATAGATGACAGAAAGAGCACAACATGAGGAGCATTCTTCATGGGTGACAAACTTGTCACATGGATAAGCAAGAAGCAAGGATGCATCTCACAATCTACTGCAGAAGCATAATATGTGGCTGCTGCTGCAAATTGCTCTAACATTGCATGGATCAAGCAATTACTGGAAGGTATGAGTATGAAAATTCTAGAACCAGTGATTATCTATTGTGATAATACTTGTGCAATAAACATTTCAAAGAATCCTGTCATGCATGCTAAGACAAAGCATATTGCTATCAAGTATCATTACTTAAGAGAAAACGTACAAGAGAAAGAGGTGATACTAGAATATGTTCAATCCAAGGAACAATTAGTAGAAATATTCACAAAGCCATTGCCTAAAGATACATTTGAGTACCTGAGAAAGAGACTAGGGGTCCAACCCTTGTCTATTGGTCACTAAGATGACTAGGAAGTTGCATCAGCCTACACATAAATTAGAAGATCATTCATGTTGATGCAAGCAAAGAGATGGACTATAAAGATACATCAGTAAACAGAAAGGTACTTATCTACACCGAACACCACAGTTACTATTTGTTGATGGAAAGGAAATTCAAGGAGTATATTATAAAAAGAAGAGGATATACTTTGGCATTATCGTCAAAGGGAGAGAGTATCCTAAGAAACCAGAGGGAGCATCCTAAGAAACTAGATAGAGATCATATCCATATGGAATATCCATCATAATCATCCAAAGGGAGAGAAGTTATCCTAAGGGAGAGAAGTATTCCATATTGTTGTCAACAAAAAAGAGATGATCAAGAAGAGGAACAGTCAAAGGGAGAGAAAACATCAAAGAAGAGATTCTACAACAAAGGGGATAGAATCAAAAGTTGCTACATCTCTCCAGAGAAGGGAATGAAGATTGAAGAAAGTACTCTGCAAGAATCAAATCTAATCTATATGAGCTTACTGAGAGCTAGATATTTGTGTTGGTTATAGAACAATAATTTTGGTAGATTGATGAACTACAACTGATATATTTCATATTGTATTAGTAGTAATGTAGTATGTTGCCATGAATGCCAAAGGGGGAGATTGATGAACTATAAATGATTTAATGTTTGAAGATGTTAAGTTGATGATCACCAAGCTGCAGAAAGTTAATGCAAGACATTAAATCAGTTAATGTATTGTATTGTCATTGATGTCAACTTGATATAATATGATTGGTTATATACATTGTTAAAGACTTCAAAGAATCAAAGAGATAAAGGTTATGTTATCAGTAATGTATAAAATTTCAGTATGCACCAAGTGACAACAAACACTGACAGATAGTACACCCCGACAGACAGAGAACCCTGAGAGAAAAGTCACAGTGATACCCGAGCAAGAAACCCAAGCAAGCATTACCGAGTAGAACCAAAGTAACCCGAGCATAACTAAAAGTCATAGGTTTCCCGACGGATAGACAACCCCGACGGACAGAGATGCCTGAGGACAACTAAAGTCAAGACCGAGAAAACAAGGAGTTAAACACCGATCAGAACTGAAGTTCAAAAATGACAAAAGACTTAGCTGACAAGAGCTAAATATGGAGTTAACTGGTTGATCACATTGTTTTCATTGACAAGTTAAAAGCCATAGATAAGCAAGAGTTTTAAAGCTGTTTTATTCCATTTGTCAAGGATAAATCTGCGGGATAAACCTGAAGTAAGCTTTAAAGCAAGAATGGCGAGATTTACAAGTCACGTCAAGAACAAGAAAGATAGAGACCTAGAAATGGTGAATTATGTCTATAAGAGAGACAAGCTAATTCATTATGAATTGGTGAGTGAATAGAGAAGAAGATGCTGAAGAGATACTGGTGAAGGAGACTTCATACAGTCTTGATCAACAAGCTATAAAACAGAGCTAAAAGATTTTTGGGGACATCGAGCAAAAGAGGAACACAACATCACTGAGAAGAAAGAAGTGGAGCAAAGAAACATAAAAGAAACAAATATCAGAAAGGTATTATGAGATTACAATAGATCTAAACATCAGCAAGATTAAGTCATTTATAAGAACAAATCATTTACTGTTTCAGTTTAACCATTGGATTAGAAAGTCTCTTAATCGAGCATGATTTAATCATCCTTTATATATTGAGATACATCCCAAGGAGTATCAAAAGGTTAATTCATGTTGACAAGCATAGTGAATGCGGAGAGGTCAAGTGATTAAATGTTAGTGATAAATCCTCTAACAAGGTCAAACTTAACAGTGTGTTTGTAACCTTTAACACGGTTGGCTCTTCACCGAGCTCACTTCAGAAGAGTGAAAATTTTGGGTCACCGATCCCAAGTGGGTTTTCCCTTAACAGGGTTTCCACATTAAAAATCCATGTGTCAATGTGTATATGGTTCATTGCTTTGATATTTTGCTTTACACATTACTAATCTGGATTAACCAGTAAGCATTAAGTTATTTACTGCATTTCGGTAAAAGCTAGAAAAGGATAAACTGCTATTCGGTAAATCTTAAGAAAAGGGATAAATAGTGAACTCCAAGAAGTAGTTAATTGATATGATTATTTAAAGTCATACATCTTGTAGGACTGAAGATAACTGGAGATTTATAATTGTGGTATAAAGTTTTGGATTAATTTTTGAGGCCACTGATTCACCCCCCCTCTCAGTTATTCTAACATTATAGACCCTATCTTTCGGCAAGATGAATTCAACACCCCTTAATCCTAGGCTATACCATTATTTATTATCCTCTTTATATGCTAATTTACTTCTTACTTTGGATATTGGTCCACATTCGTGCCCAATATTACTTCCAGTTGGGCATTACCCTGTTATGGGGATAAGTTTAGATCTATGATAAATTAATGGTAACTACTTCTCTTTCGGCTATCTTTTATCTTTATTACCTCTACACCGTGCCTCTTCAACATTAATTAAATGAAGGAACCAGAGATTGTTATCCCCATTTACATTTTTAGTGATGCCTACCTTACACATTCACAATACCAAGTGTTTAAAAACATACTCTCTGTCAAGAGGTAATGAAATAAGGTTTGGCTCTCTGAAAAATTGGTAAATGTTCACACAAATATTTTTTCTTGACCCCATTAAACTATATTGGATGAGATGGAAATAATATAACAACAAAGATGGATTCAAGATTATAAATTCATTAGTTAATACTATCCTTTCATTTAAGTTTTCCTTTAAAATTATATATATGTATCTAGACAAGTAGTACTTGATATTTTTTGGTTTTAACCTCTTTGCATCTGTAGTTTGATTCTTAACATGGAAGAATGTTACTCAACCTTAATATGGTTTTCTTGGTAAGGATTCTAACTTATGTGATCACGTCTTTTGGCTGTTGAAATTAGATCATTGATGGACAAAAGAGATTGATACATAGTTGTCTGAATATATGGATTGTTTTAGTTGGCTGATCCCATATTGGATGCTCTAGGTGGGGTTGTCCAACATAGATCTTTGTTCATTTATTTTAACAAGGAAAAAATTATGTTTAAATGATATTAAGGTAGATCTATGCAATGACACCATGTAAATGCTCTGTTTCACACATAGATATGAGGAATTAATCTTATTTTCTTTAGAAATGGACAATTCTCATAAAAAACACATTAATATAATATCTTCACATGATCATATCCAACATTCCAACCTTGGGATTGTTACAAACTTGCTTCGATAATATATGATTCTCACTTTTATAAATTGATATGGGTTTATAGGGTATGAATATTCAATGCTCATGAAACACAAGCTTGAATAAGTACTTTACACAACGGATAGCAGAAACAAATGCTTATATATATATATA
>MU224907.1:626704-646550 GCA_018584345.1 Thuja plicata
ATGATTTTTTTTTGTTCTAAGTAGTCAATATTAGATGTCAGAATATCTCATAGCAATAGAGCAATTTAAAATTCAGACCAGAAAACATCCCAAAGGTTCATTTGTTATGAAAATCTAACTCACGCAATTGTAACAATAAACATGCATGTCATGCAATGTTAATCATGCAATCAATCACATGCCATTTGGCTATAGAAACCTGTTGCACTACCTTAACTGATCCATGTGCCAGTTTGGGAGAATTTTGTAAAACAATGCCATAGAATCAGTAGGTGACCTCGCCAGGCTTGTTTCTGTTTGGTTGCTTGAAATCTGAAAATTTAAGGTGCACCAGAAAGCATAGCTGTGCGCTGCGCTAGGTATGGCAGCCAAAAGTATTACCAAAAGTGTGCATTTTTGTTACTCACATTGAACACCAAAATGGGTCCCAAAATATGCTATGTAAAACTGTATACGTAGCTTTGTGAGAAAAAATAGACGAAGGAGTTTCTATGTAGAATCCAAAGAGACATTATAGGAAAAGCTGTCTGTCCCAAGAACCCGAGAAGCCTTGGAAAAGGGCCTCGTGAGATAATTTGTAACTGTTGTGAGGTGGCAGAAAGCAACAAATCTATTAACTGCACATTTCTCAATTCGTGATTCTGTCTTCTGTCTGTGAGATGCCATCTCACATTCCCTGGTAGTCTGCGGCCTCTTAAATCCACTGAACTTGTTACAAGCATAGGATGTTGTTTAGTTGGAGATCGTGCACATGCTGGAAAGGATACTGTGTTGAACTTTCACGTGGATCATCTTATCAAGGGTTCCCATGATTGCCTATGGTAGAGTAACACAACTGTAATTTAATGCTACAAATGGTAAGCATTAGGGAAAAAATATCTTTTTGTATTATGATCTAGATTTTTTTCCTTTATTATGTACTCTAGAATTTAGCCATAAGGATTTTCATAGATCTAAATCTTGCTTGAAATTTCAAGAAGAGCTTCAACATGGGTAGTCATTTAACAAATAATTCTTGTAATATTATTCTTAGTTTAGCATGCAGTCTGTGATTTACTATTTGTATTTTAATTGCTAAAGAACGACTTATCTGTGTTGCTGGCTATGGTTGGGTTTGGCAACTTGCTAGAGCTCTATGAGGGACACAAAACTAAGCTCTTGTAGATGATTAATTATGTTAAAATGATGACTGTGGTAGCTGACCTCTGCTCTTTACTACTACTATAATAAGGCTCTATGAAATTGTTGTTGGTTGGGTCTGATCCATAAAGATACAAAAGCAAGTTAACGTTATCAATGAGTCAAACTTCATTTAGGGAAAAGCAGAAAACAAAGATCTGTTTTCTCAAGAAAAACTCTGAGATACATTAGCATGGCATTTATTTATCTATGGTGGCGGTTTTGTCATTGGGGCTTCAAACATTCAGGTAGAGTAACGGGAAAAATAATTAATTTTAATGTTGGATAATGTCCGGGAGCCTCTTGGTTCTTGAAAGGGCACTCATAGCATTTCTATTTGTAGGAGACATAAGCCCAATTAAACGAGTTTGGAAGAGGGTAAGCACAATTCATTTTAGAAGCAATAACTAGTTTGGTGCAGAGAGGATTGAGTGTTGACAGCATGAAGATTACTGTGCAAGTGCCATCAGTAGATCTTGGTAACTTATAGCCAAGGTGAGGAGAGGATGCTAAGCAATTGCACCTTCCAAGGGGTTTATGATGCTCAAGCACCCCTGGGCCATGAACAATCTTTGCATCAACCAAGAGTATTACTTTCAGATTGTTTGATTTTTTAGTTCAATTTCCTTTCCAGTCATTTTGGCATGCCATAGCTTGATTTTCTTGAGACAATCCTCAATTCGGCATTCAGGGCAGCATCTGTAATCATCCATATGCTATCACATTTGCTTATAGTGTCATGCAGTTTCACACGGTGCATCAGTATAGAACTGTAAGCATGCCCATGTGGCCATTTCAAATTTGAAGATCATTAGGCTAGGAGGTCTAGACTTTATATGATATGCAAAAGATTTAGAGCCTTGCACCAAAGGATAATCATTGGGAAGGTCTTATTGGTTGCACGGATTGTTGTGTTTAGAACTGTTTTGATTCTAGCCAACCAAGGACCTTCTATAGCAAAGGTTCACTGCAAAAGGAGGGCAAGGAGAGATTGAAGGATCAAGTAGTATCCAAGTTGCTTAGAACAGAGCAAAATCAAGATCTGCCCAAAGGTGCCTATGTTTGTGGCTACACTTGTGAAGTGCTTGAATCATACTGTAATCTATGATTGAGGTTTAGTTTGATTGTATGCCCTTGTGGCAGAAACTGTGGATGCAATTTTGTTTATTGAACACACGCATACACACACAAACGCATACATATGCGTGTGTTCGTATAAGATTTTGTTGATATTTGAGTTTTGCCCGGTTATGAGTGTTTGTGTTAAGGCTGCAGGGTTTGACAGTCCTTAGTTTGTACCTTCTATCCATTTGCATCAATTTATTCCATAGTACAATTTTAAACTTAATGTTTTTCAATTTTGTTTGTTGCTTTCATTTTGTTTTATACAATTGCTACTATAGCACCTAAAGAAATACCTATTCCATATCTTGATATATTCCGTTTTCTGTCAATTTTAAATTTAACTTAAGATTGCATCAATTATGTTTTCAACAAGCATGGTATCTCGAGACATTACAAATTTATCAAAAATGTGTAATCCTTCTGGGTGATGTGGATAATCGCTGTGTTGGTTTGTATAGATGCGGAGATCTTAGGGAAGAGGAACTGCTGTCTTAGCTGACCAAGCAAGCTGAAGAAAGCCTTAGAAGAAGAATTTCATGGATGGATACTTGGAGTTCATGACAAAACCCCAAAAGGCTTATCAGATAGTAAGTGTTGTGTGCTAAGAATTAAGCATCTAGGCAAGCTGGTATATGTTATTGTGAGATAAAAACAAAGAATGAAGATTTGTAGATAAATCGAGATAAGAGAAGCAGTTCAAGGTAAACAAGGGCCTTTTTAAGGTAAAATAATCAGATTGGAAGATATGAAAACAAAGAATGAAAATTGGTACATAGATGGAGAGGAAAGGAGCAGTTCAAGGTAAGCAATGGCTTTTTTAAGATAAAGGAATTAGATGGCCTTTTTAAGATAAAGGAATTAGATGGGTAGACATAAAATCTATTGCAAGGCAAATTAACACTATGTGTTATACTAGTGAAGACATGAAGGTTGAATTTAGTTTGCATTTAGTGAGTGAGCTATAAAAGATTTCTTTTGCAAATCTCAACATGGAGGTTAATTCTCTACTTCTAGTTTGGTGGTAAATTTATCTAACCACTTTTGGAAGAGCAGGATGAGAAGGATTTAACTAATTGTTTAACAAGAATTTTTATCCTATTGGGTGCATAACTGACCAAATACTAAGTGGCAGCATGTAAGGGAAGGAAGCAACTAAAGTGTGCAGGATTACAGTGCGTAGTTCTATAGGAAGCCATGTTGATGAAACTGTACTTGGCAAAAGAGGATATGATGATAAAAAACAGGGGAGGATTGCATCTTCATACTACAATGAGAGCTGTCTATAGTAAGCTTTAAAACCTTTATGAAACATGTCTGTAGGAGTACTATATTGAGGATGAGAAAAAGGCAAAAGCTAGATTAGGGTCAATCATTGGAGGAAAACAATCAATAAATTAGAGAAGAACCAACAAAATCAGCTAAATAAATTGTAAAAGGTAAGTGGCAAGGTAAGAAAAATGCTCTCTCTTTACGTGTTTTTAAGGGATCCAAAGAATCATTGTAGTTATTGTGTTGGAGATTAACATACTGACACACACCATTTGCAGTTGCATTTGAAATTGAAACTAGATAATAATTCCAAATTGGACTCCAAGAAAGCTGTTGTCACCTTGATTGATATAAAAGAGGCAGAGATATAGGATGGGAAATTTATTTGCAGGGCAACTAACACTGCAAGAAAGGAGCATAATTAGATGTACAAGCTTTTTCAAACTAAAGTTTAAATCTGGAAGAAAATGGTAACTTCACTTTGTGATTCTGCTTTAAATCTAAACTTATTTCAAAATAATTTGTAAGAAGCAAGGTTTGAAAATTTGGACTTGGATTCGACTTGGCATCCCAAAATCTTGACTCAGACTCAGGAGTCAGCAAAAAAAAATGTAGAAATAGTAAATACACAAAAAAAGAGAAATTAGTTGACAGCTTTAACCTCGTTAGTGTCATTCCAATTTTTTTTGGCCTGACACCCTTTCATCCCTGCCCAAATACTTGTCTTCTCTACTCCTTCCCTTGTTATTTCACTGTTCAGACCTGAAATGGACGAGTTGAGCCAAAAAATTAAAAAAAACCCTCTTTTTGTTGATTTAACGCGCCTAGACAGATCCGAGAGTTGGATCATAGGATTCAGGAGTCCAAGTCTGGGACTTGGCGAGTCCTTGGTCAAGACTTGAGTGAGCACTCGCGAGGACTCCCTGGGGCTCAAGTTGCGAGTCCTTGGATAGTCGATTTGGCGAGCTCTTGGAGTTGCGAGTCTCGCGAGTTGTGGCATGTACTCGTTGAGTTTTCAAACTATGGAACTCTCAACGTTTCTTTGGTAGTGTTAATGAGAATCATGCAAAAAAAGTTAAATCTTTTATGCAGACAATCAAGACTTTGATTGTGAATGAGTGATGAAATCTCCTAATTACTCTTATCTAGTTTGTTGGTTGGATTAAGGCAAGAACAAAATATTTCTACCCTGCACATATTTTGGTTAAAAGGGTTGTCAATCAATGTGAAGAAAAATTGAAACCTTATCGGCCTACTGAGGTTGAGAAAGAAATTGTGACTGTAGAGCAGGAGAAAAAAAAGAGCTTGAAATTGAGAAGGAAGGACTTTCAGATTTTTCTTCTGAAGAAAATAAAAGTTTATATCAAGAGATTTGTATTGCTGATCTTCAAAATGATCTCTTTGAAGGATTTGACTCCCATAATGACACCATTGGAAAGGTAACTGAAGAAGGAATACATGAAGCACCTGTTACAAAAGGGAAGGCTGAAAGAAGGATGGTTCGAAATGAATGCTGATTTTGTGAATGTGGTACTGGTTGCTTTCAAAACAACAATTTGTAATGAGCACATGCATCTCCTTAATAATGAGACTTTAGACATTAAGTGGAAATCACGTATGCTAGATGCATACCATGATGAAATTGATGGAGATGAGTGTACCTGATGAGAGATCTGATTTTGGCTTTAGCTCAAGTTTGTTTAATTCAAATTAATTTGAAAGTGAAGCCTATTTTGAAATTGAAGAAGAAACTCATGAGGCCTTAGTGTTATGAGCCAAGTGACTCTGCTGATTTAGATACAAGGCCTAAAGAAATGCAAGAATTGAAGAATCAATTATTGGTCATAGAAGAGGAGGTGGTTCAAGTCTTGTCAAGAGTTGATGACACACATATATTCATTGAAGACATCATGCGGAAGGCCCAAGGTAAGAAGAGGCAAGAAGGAATGGAAGATTGAGCCACTCTTGCAGAACTGCAAACAATTAAAAAGATTTTGGAAACAATGAAGTCAGATTATCTTAACTTCAGACATGCATCATATCTTCAAGTTTGCAAAAGAGGCCACAAAGATCTCATTAGAAACTGTCCAAAAGACACTTCTAGAAGCAAAAACTCAGCTTTTTGTTGCCAAACAATTCTGGGAGCAAGAGAATATAAAAGGGTTGAGGAAATTAGACAACTTATTGAAGAGCTTGATAGCTTCCAAGAGGATTTTGATCTAGAACTTTTTTCAAAGGATTTGAAAAAATAAAGGTTTAGATCAAGAGGAGGATTGTTTTGAGAGAGAGGACGAAAATAACGTTTAGCTTGTTGATAGCCCATTGTTCGAGATGGATGCAAAATCATCTTTTGGTAATCCACTCTTTGAGTTGGATGATGGGACATTCTAATGTCCCCTTTTTGGGACATTAGTAGTCAATTAAATAATTAAGTTTTAAGTTGTCAAGTCATATCAAATTAAATGACAACTTAATTTAATTATTTAATAAAGTATTAAAATGACTTTATGGAGCCTAGTGGAAAAATAGTAAAGTCACTTTAATTTAAAAGAGGGAAAAATAAAGAGACAAGAAAAGGAATATGAAGAGACAGGCAGGGCAAAAACGAAGAGTCACAGGGATGTGTCATAAAAGAACATTCAGAGGCTCATTCTCTCTATGCTTGGTTTATGCTTGATTATTGTTTTCTCTTGGAGAATACTAGGAAGCTTTGGCTTTTAGTTTAGGAACCTAAGGACGGGAACCTTAAGGATTTTTGGGTGGATTGGACAAAAACCCAATTCATCTTTGGAGGTGAATTCGCGACGAAGTTCACAATTGGGCAAAATTGTGAGTTTTTTCACCCGCAAACAGCTCTTACAGTAATAGAGGTATTTCATATCTGTCTAGGAATAAGTTGTAATGAATTTTATATTTTAATGACAGTATTCATATCTCTATTTCAGTTTGAAAATATATAGTTCTCAAAATAGTCTGAAATCAATGCATGCAAATAATTTGTTTAAATTTCTGTGGTAAAATTTGGAACAAATATCCTAGCGGGATACTACGGTGGTATCAGAGCTGGTTTTCTTGCTTTCTTGCCAGCTTGTGAAGTTTCATAAATAACAGAAATAAGGATATTTAGAGGTATTTAATATTTATATTTGATTTGGAGAAATAAAAATCATTTGATTTGAATATCTTATTTGCTGAGAAGCTTATTATTAAAATTGGCAGCTATTGACTTTATCGTGGCTTGAAAAAATAAATATTTGTGGTAATGAGGAGTTTGATAATTTTATGGGCCGCGGGTAGTATTGATTGAAGCGCTCAAACAAAGATTAATATAGCCCAATAAATTCAGGCGTCATAATTCTGAAGATATTTGGGTGGAGTCTAATATGACATTAAGGTATAGTGAAATATTTTGTGGGGCCCACTGTTTTTAAAGAAATACTTCAATAGATCTTTATATTCATGTTTGGTTTCATTATTTTCATTACGGGATTCGTTCTGCAAGAGTATGTGGCTATTTGAACCCGTGAATATTTCCATGATATGAAATGCAGCACATCAATCTCTTTGCATTACAAGACAGGCTCTAAAGTTGGCGTTCCTAGAAAACACAAGTAATTTTTGGTTGGAGGTTTGGTGAAGCGGCTCCATTAGCTTGGGCACAGACTATTAGCATAAGGAGAAACTATTTCTGTTGATGACACTTGGTACATAAGTCTATGGGAATGGACCTTGGTTCGAACCTCCTAATTTAATGTTGTTTGGTGACTGTATATAATTGGGCAGGACTCTTCATCTCCTGCGACTTTACATTTGCTGTTTGGAATTATATATTTTTTGGAGTCGAGTGCTTCTTGTTTACCATCCGAGAATTCCTAGTTGATAATATTATTATTTGTGACCCAACAAATTATTTGGTTTTCTCCTGATTGGGCATAAGAAAAATGTAAGAGCGACGGTATAAATCATTTCAATAAATCAAGACTTGTATACGAGTTCGATGCATTGAAGTGAAGTATTGCCTATCGTGTGTATGTTTGGAGAATATTACTAGCAATCACACCTTAGTGTGCAATGGGAACGCCGTAGAGTTATGGAAAGGTCATTTAAGTATTTGTCCCTTTGTTTGTCACTCATTCTCATCCTCTCTAGATCTGCTTATCTCTGTATCAATATATCTCACCATCTATATATCTTTATAATTCTTCCTCTCTATCTCTCCCTCTCTGTCTCCCTCTGTATCTCCCTAGATCTCTTTCTATCTTTACCTCTTGATCTATGTCTAACTCTCTATCTATTTTTCCCCATCCTCCCACTTTATATTCATCTATATCTCTATCCAACCATCTCTCTCCATCAACCCCTTCCTGTACCTTTAAATCTCCTTCTATATGTATCTCTATCTTGTCATCTCTCTATCACTCTCTATGCCTATATATCTACCCCTTTCCACCTCTCTATATTCCTCTCTACATCTCCTTATCTCTGTATCAATATACCTCACCATCTATATATCTTTTAATCTCTTCCTCTCTATCTCTCCCTCTCTCTATGTCTCCCTCTCTATCACTCTCTATCCCTATATATCTCCCCCTTTCTACCCCTCTCTATCACTTTCTACTAATATCAAGTTATATTTATATCTCTCCCTCTCTCATTATCTCTTCTTTATATATTTACATCCTAGCCAGAGCGTGGCGTAGATGAAACAGAAGGTGTGCAGGTGCAATTTGTGTCTTCATTGATCAAATGTGATTATTTGTAAAAGGTTTACCTAACTTATCTAAATAAAAAAATGATATCTGATTTCTACAAGCTATAATGAGTATTACAAATTGTGTTAGTTTTCTTATGATGTTTAAATCACATATAAAATATCCCCCCTCTCTATACCTTGATCTATCTCTCCCTCTCCCCCACCCTTTTCTCCCCCCTCTCTCCGTCATATACCTGTATCTCTCCCTCTCCTACCTCACTTCCCTCTATCTCCATCCTTTATCTATCTCCCTTACTCTCTTCCCTCTATCTCCATCCTTGATCTATCTCCCTTACTCTCTTCCCCTTGCCATATCTCCTCATCTCTCTCCCTCACTACATCCCTATCCCACATCTATCTCTCTATTTCTAACTCTTTGTGATTGTTTTGTCTGACTATTTTTGGGTGTCCGTCCTTTTCAATCCTCGTCATTTGTCACAACGCAATTGGCAAGATTTCCCATCACCATTTTTATCTCTGATCTAGCTATTGTCATGTTATAGCCAAAATGAATTATAGAATTGTTCCCAATGCAACCCTCATGCTCACTCGATTTGATCTCTCCTATTCCCTCACTGGCCATTTGGATTTTAATTACCAACTTCGTTCTACGCTAAACAACAAAACGAGCTACAAGTAAGTTTGCTACACAATAAAGGCATCCCCAAATACTTTTATTATGTAAGGTTGTATTTGACACTAAAAGTAGTAACCAGAGCATTGTTACGAGATTCTGTAAGGATGTATTTTACGCATCTCTTAGGCAGCTTGATTAGCTCTTCCAGATGATCTCATTCCTTATACAAGGGTGGTGTGGTTCCCATGCGCTACAGGAGAGCGGAGTGTACTGACCATACGTCAGAATTGGCAATGAAGAGCAAATAAAATTTGAATGGTTGTTTCCTAGCATAGTTAAACTATTATCGTAAATGTAATTAAATCCCTTTCAACAAGGAAACGTGATTGAGAAGGTCAAGGTAACCATGACGTGTGATCGAGAACATATATTGCCTGTGTAGAGGAAGTAATCCTTGCCAGCGAACGTTCTTTGTCTTAACACCATAAATTCTAGTGTAGGGGAAACCAAGAAGCATGAACAAGCATTGCCCAACACCAGGCTTATGTTGGAGTCTGTCCCGGCCTTGATGATTGTTCCTGTGCGCACGTACACGCTGTAGACGCACGTCTGAGCCTGCGCAACCAAAGGGATAAAAACATTTGAAAACTTAAAACGAAATATGAGAGTTGCTACAAAGTAAGAATACTACATTGACAAGTGAGAAAAAAATGAGAAGAATATGGAGGTTGGAGTTTCTACATTAGCAGACTCCTGCGCTGCAAGGGAGACTGGAGTGGTTACATTATCAATATCGGAGGCATGTGCTGCAATGGCAATCACTGTGAGAAACAATGCAAAGCTCAGAGCTGTAGCTTTGGAGTCGGTTGTGATGATCTTTTATGATATGAGTATGCAAAAAACATGCTCAATGGGGGCGAATTTATAGGCTTTGATATCGGCCAACCCAGGGTTGTATTAGGGTTAGAATTCACTAGAGTAGAGTTTCTCAGAGTTGAAGGCTATGATAAGATTGCACATCGAGCCTGAGATTTCGCTGACACTTTCCCGCTCCACTTTGTTTACCGTCATAATGCGGGGCATCGTTATATTCACCTTAAAAAATTACTTTGTACAAATTATGCTAACAGTGTCGAATATATAAAAGAACAACTTTTTATAATGGAAACATGGTTCATGTGTAATCCGCAGTGCAATAAAAAAATCTCAGTCCATCGGGTTATAGTTAATAGCTATTTACATCACTTGATGAATTTCGAGGCCTATCGTTATATTATCCATCTCCATAGCTCACAAATGCCTAGATAAAAAATGATTCGAATTGTACTGAAAACGTCCAAAGATATCTGAAGAATTCAAGCTGCTAGCTGAGTTGTATAACGCATAGAAGACACAAAGTACAGAACATGGAGAGGATTATGTGATGCAGATACTGTTAAATGTGCTGAAAACTACTACTCTTATATTCAAACTGTTTCAGTTTGCGGGTACTAGGTTCCTGCACTCCACACGTTAGCACTTGTGCGAGAAGAAGGTGCAGAGAATGTAATTTGACATGTGCAGAGAAGATATATAGTCTAATTTATTAGTTTCTGTCAGGAACTATTGCTGAGAGTCTGATCATTAAACATTTATTAATCTTTCTTGTTCAATCAATCAAATTGTTAAGGTAATTTATATATTCTCTATTTCTAATGTTCTTAGAGCAGAAGTTGCTCATTCTTTATGGGTATTTTAGGCAGAAACTGTTTTGGCGGGCTCTCATTGGCTTTCAAAACAGTCGCAGAGCCCTCCACAACTACCAATGCAAGAGAACGCACGATTCCAAAGATCATGGTAGGGAAAATGAGAGGTGTAGATCATATTTGGAAAGGATCCATAGGCATTGCAAGAAAAGACAAAGAACTACAGGAGGAAAAAAGAAAAGGTCTTAAGTATTACCGTTTTCCTCTTTATCTTCTGCTTCCATTTCTCTCTGCAATCCTCCCTCACAAATATCTGCCCACATAATTAACCTGCCAAGCATGGCGGTGGGTGATAATTTAAAGCTGGATGTTCCAACTTGACAGACCGCTGGAGAAGTCAAGTCACGTCAGTGAGTTCAGTGACACATTTAATTCACCCATCAAACTCATTCAATTCAGCGCAGGAGTAAAAGTTGAAACTGACTAATTTACGATCTGGAAAGTGGTGGAATTTATGGACGGTTCAGATGACTTCAATGGTAGTCATTCTGTCTCGACCATTTCCCACCATTGATTGTAAAATTTAGCCTGGCCTTTCTCATATGGAAACGCCTACGGCGATGCCATTTTCAGAATTGTTAGTTGGATTATAGTGGAAACCGCTGGTAAACTAAGAGTTTTCAGCTGCATAAATTTTGGTCCATTTGGACTGTGCGTGAGTAACGTCCTGGGTAATCATTTCTGCAGCATTAACGGTTAAAGGTTGGAGGGACGGGTTCTTAATTCCCTTGCACAAGAACTCTCAGTGAAATCTTATTTTGGTGTGATAAACAGATTGTGCGTGGAATATAAACAGAAGTCTGTGCGAAAGTACTGAAAATTCGTGGGAATCCTTCTCATACTGGGGATTTATATTTGTAGGAGCCTGTCTCATACGGAAGCTATTTAGCGGTTTTCAAAACATTTTGAAGATGTGGTCACTCTTGTGCATGGGAACCTTTGCCTGTTGGAACGTGGTTAAGCTTCTATGAAAAGAACAACTATATACCCAGCTTACTTAACTTGTATTGAGGCGTTGCTAGAGTTGGACAATAATTTTCTATCCAGTCAAGAAGCAATTAAAGGAATTCTTTAATAAGGAGCAGATTTTGGCTTAGCTTTGAAGCCCATATATTTGTGCCGATATCACTCTTTGTAGCAAGGGTTTGATTTGAAGACTTCAGCAAATTAATTGAATGCATACAAGCCAGATCATGGGGAATCATCTCCCAACCTCAGCACATACAAGCCAGATCATGGGGAATCATCTCAATCTTTAGCACTATGGCTGCTCACACTAAGGAACATGTCTCTGTAATTTTTATATTGACTGCAATGTATTTTCTGATGAATGTATAATCAGTTAACAGCAGTTTGATACAAATTTTTCAGTGCTGTTGCAATGTGTAAAGGACATGCAAGTACCTCTGCTGATACTAATAAGGACTCCTGGAACCATTTCTGAGAATTATAGTTTAAGAGAGTGGCATTGCCTTGTTTATTCAACGCAAGAGGTTGAGCATGAAAGCTTTGATTTGGTGATGTTTGTTGCTGCTCTGTGGTTCACATTGAATATGGCAATATCATATATGGTCACTTGGTAAGGAAAGAATGACAGAACTTTGGATCAAGGTGCAAGGTGCATATTGTATATTTCCGTCTCAAAGTAATTTTGTATCTGAATGTAATATCTAAACATTAGTTTGGCAAATTCCAGCTTATCTTCAATTTCTGTTTTTATTCATTGCAAATGTTATTTTGCATTACTGTTCAAGAATACAAGAATCAAATGTTAGCTGGAAATCTGAAAACAATCCTCCATATTAAAACCAAACGAGCAAACTGTTTGACAGAATCCTCTAGTTGAATTGGTGAAAGAAGTGCAAAAATTTGGGGTAGCTTACTATCCAGTGACAGTGACCAGCACCCTTCATTGTATAATGTTTCTAAGAGCTGTATGTTCATCCACAGCGGTGTATAAGCGATGAGAATCAACTAAAGATCACTTTCCAGAATTGTGAATGTCTTTGTCATTGAATTTGAAAAGAAATTGGTTGAGGATAGGTGGTGTTCTTACAGTGGTAAGAAAAATGAAGACAATGGCAGATCATAAAAGTGATTTCTTCTCAAAAGAATTTAATGATACATTTAATGGTGAACAACTAAGGGTCTTGTAGAAAGAAAAGGAAATAGGGAATTATCTGTATGTGATTGGATTACAATTGGAGTCAATGAAATTCCTAGATGGTGTTCTCTTTAAGTTGGAAGAATTAAATTTATATTTGTCCAAGTATACCAGTCAGATTGGAGACTTCTGAATTGGGCTTTGCAGCCCTCTATGCTTGCTTTGGTCCAGCACAGGTTATTAGGAATTTAGGACATCTATGTGAAGAGCTGAGACTTGCAGTTGCTTCGTGTCACAATGAAATCATAAGAATAACCACACCTGTAGCACCCTATAATGATGACATGCTAAAGAAGGTCTTAAAACTGATTGTGGAAAGCCTACACGGGTTACATGATGTCAAAGACCCTACCTTTGGTAAGAGGGCTAAGATTTTAGAAATTATGACAAGAACCAGATCATTTATCATCATGTTGGATCTCAAATGTGATAAATTGATCCTTCAAATGTTTCAATGCTTCTTAACTGAAATCAGGAAGCATCATCTAGACAATGTGAGAGCTTGTATGCAAACCATTATGTCCTTAATCTTAGATGAAGATGATGATATCTGCAAGCAGTTGCAATTAGATTTGTTGGCTATTTGGAGGAAGGAACAAGCTATATCACCTATTACTTATGACTTCTCCAAAAGATTGATTGAACATAAAATTGAAAGGTTCAAGAAGCACATGACTGAAAATGAACTAATCTGAATGGGCTTATAGGTTTTAGGGTCTTCCAAAAAGAGTAAGAACCAAATGAGAAAATAGCAGATTTGTTTTACATGCCAAGAGACTTGGACACCTAAACACAACTGTGGGGCTAGTAAAGAAGATAAGCGAGCCAAAGAAGCACATGACTGAAAATGAACTAATCTGAATGGGCTTATAGGTTTTAGGGTCTTCCAAAAAGAGTAAGAACCAAATGAGAAAATAGCAGATTTGTTTTACACGCCAAGAGACTTGGACACCTAAACACAACTGTGGGGCTAGTAAAGAAGATAAGTTAGCCAAAGAAGTTTGGAACAACAATGAAGAAGATAGGAATTCTACAACTTTGTTCCAACAAAATAACACAAATGCTGGTGATGAGATGAATTCAGCTGTTGTTATAGGTAAGGGATCTACAAATCTCTATATTGGCGACTTGGAGGTTGTGATTGACAAACATTCTGTTGAGGATGGTCTTACTCAAGGAGAGAGCATGTTGGGGTCTCAAGATATTTCCAATGAAGTGTGAATCTTCACATGTTCAAATTTTTCTTGAAAATGATGACATAACAACAGCCTTGACCTTGCACAAAGAGTAGTCAAATGAGGATTTGGAGGCCTATGATGATATTGACAACACCTGTGAAAAGTACGATGAATCATGTGTTGTTTATAGCAGCAACTCACTTATGCATGATAGTGTTTTGGAGGTCCAATCAAAGAAGGCATTCCGAGATGATGGTGTTGAGACACATACTTTGAAGGATAAACTGAAGATTACTGATGATATGGTTGTTGCAGCTTTAGTACGTCATGATGACACTCTAGGATCATTGAAGATCTCTACAAGAAGGCTCAAATGGAAAAGAGACAAAGGGGAATGGAAGGTGGTTCTTATGTTGCTGACTTGCTGGTGATCAAAGTAGCCTTTAGCCTTTGAATCTATGAAATCAGATTATTTGAGTTTACTTTCAGACAAAGATCATATTTTTAAGGTTGCTCAAGCATATGCCAATAAATTGAAGGAAAAAGAGGAAGAGGTCAATAAGCTCATTATGGAGCTTAACGTTACACAACAAATATTGGAGAATACACAAATGGCTCTTCAAAAAGCAAAAAATCAGATTTTTGTCACTAATCAATTCAAGGAGCAAGAGAGCAGAGGAAGGATTGAGTTTTTCAAAGAAGTGATTAAGGAACTTGACAACATACAACAAACTTATGACTTGGATAACTGTCCCAAAAGATCAAGTAATAATTTTTTGAGCCAACCAAAACTTCAGTATGAGTTCGGAGTAAAGGATAATATTCAGGTTGACAATTCTTTGTTTGAGGTGGATGTTGATTGGACAACTGATAATCCACTCTTCGAGTTGGATGAGTGAGTTCTTTCTGACTCCAGTGATGAGAATGTAACTGATTACATGATTTGGGAGCCAGGTGCAGTTTCCAGTGATGAGTTTTGTCACAGGATTAGAGTAGTGGATCAAATTCTAGAGTTAGTACTACTGCCCACTTTTCGATCAGCTTAAACAGGGGTTTGGATTTTGATTTACAGATGAGTTGGATGGATTCAGTGGTTCAAGAATTGAGTAGTTCTTGGTTGAGAATTGACGGTAGATATGGTTCGAGCATAGGAGATGGATTTTCAGCTACTCCCTTACTCATGATTCCTATGTATTCAATGGTTTATTAGATTGATTACTGTTGTATTGGTTCCTTCGCACCATTGGTGTTGACCTCAACCTTTGAGTAGTTTGATTTTTACATGAGCATCTCAGGACAGACTGTTATATTTTACTGCGTGCCTATGTTGGGTGTTATGCACTTCCATGGGAGATTATTTGCAGCTGGAGAGTTGTTTAGTGTTGATAGCTCCTTGGGATACTACTATCTCACCATATTTGACAATTATGACAACATGATAATTTGGGATCCTGGCATTGGCAAGTTTGGTGCATTACTTCAGTGGGATTTTGATGAGTGGCTTCACAATTTCGGGCATGGTGTTATTTATATCAGAGTAGCGCACCGGATTGGCAGAGAACCATTCTTGAGGTTGATATGGGATCCAAGCATTTGGTTTCAACATGCAGATGCAGATTGCTTGAGGGCAAGCAATCTCTGGGGAGGGAGGATTCTAATCTCCCCTATTTGGGACATTAATAGTCAATAAAATAATTAAGTTTTAAGTTGTCAAATCATACCAAATTAAACGAAAACTTAATTTAATTATTTAATAAAGTATTAAAATGACTTTATGGAGCCTAGTGAAAAATAATAAAGTCATTTTAATTTAAAAGAGGGAAAAATAAAGAGAAAAGAAAAGGAATATGAAGAGGCAGACAGGGAAAAACGAAAAGTCACAGGGGTGTGTTATAAAAGAACATTCGGAGGCTCATTCTCTCAATGCTTGGTTTATGCTTTGATTATTGTTTTCTCATGGAGAATACTGGGAAGCTTTGGCTTTGAGTTCTGAAACCTGAGGACGGGAACCTTCAGTATTTATGGGTGGATTGGACGGAAACCCAATTCATCTTTTGAGGTGAATTCGTGATAGAGTTCACAATTGGGCAAATTTGTGAGTTTTTTCATTTGCGGACAGTTCTTACAGTAGAGGTATTTCATATCTGTCTAGGAATAAGTTGTAGTGATGTATATATTTTAATGGCAGTATTCATATTTCTATTTCAGTTTGAAAATACATGGTTCTCAAAATAGTCTGAAATCAATGCATGCAAATTATTTGTTTAAATTTTTGTGGTAAAATTTGGAACAAATATTCTTGCGGGATACCACAGACATGTCTTGATTTTTATTTCATAAGTGATGTCAATAATGAGATATGGGATCCAAGTATTGTGTTCAGTCTTGAGGTGTTACCAATTGATTTGCCTAAGGGACCACCCATGATCATTGATGGCATGATGATTGACTTTAAGGTTTCATCGCAAGGAGATGAGTACTATTGTTTTTAGTTTTAGAGGATGATGGGGTGGAGAGCCTTAGTGTTGGGATCTCAAGCATTGCCAAATGCTCTCTAGACAAAGTTCATATGATGATCAAAGTAGCATAGCATTGGCATGCTTTAGTTACCTTTGGGGTATCTACGCCAAGGTTCATCAATATTGGTTAGTGGAAAATAATGATGGGCGAAGTATACCATGGGAGGTAATGGACCAACAATTCAAAAGTAATGCTGCTGTTACCTTTTCATACAGCCATATTACGAGTCCATTTGTGTACTAACAAGTGGATTTGAGGGAAGGTTTTGAGCAAGATTTGGAGTTCTACTAAGTTGGTGACCCTTGGAAAGGTGTTTTCATGTGAAGTAATGATCAATTACTCTTTTTGGATGAGGATTTTCAGTGTTGTAGCAGTTCCTCTTTTTGGGTGCCAATTGGACTGTAAGTTGCTTATTTTTCAAAAAATCGGACTGTAAGTTGCTGATTTTAGACTTGAATAGCTGTAAGTTCACACATTTTCAGATCATTCAATCACGTGAAACGGTTAGTTTATGGTTTCAGATTAAGGGAATGACTATTTCAGCTAACCAGGTTCTGTGTTGGAAGGGATTTCATACACCAAACATTTGTTTCTTACCTTCAGCTTGCAAATGCGGTCGGGATAGCAGATCATCATGTAGTGACAACCATAATACTAGAGTGCAGGAAGTTTATAATGAGGAAGTTAACATCAACTTTCTTGAATTTACCTCATGTTGCCATGGAATGATCATAATGATCGAGTGAAGTCTTGCAAATTTTCAAGGGATCGAGTGAAGTCTTGCAAATTTTGGTTAATGTTTTTACAAGAAGACTAGAGGAGGTTTTATTGGTAGGTGCATGGCTGTACAATGCTTTAAGTAGGAGGTAGAGACCTCCTAGTCTGATTCTCTAGGAATCTCATTGTTGATGCAGGGTTGTAATGTTCTCATTTTATGCCATATTGTTTGTGAGGTTTTGGCTAGTTGTGAGTTCATTTGTAAGCTTCTAGGTGTGTTTGGGAGAAGTCCAAACTATTTGAAGGATGCTTTATTTGGCATCTATTTATGGCATTGAGCTCAATTGGTGTTCTGGATTGTACTGAGGCTTTTAGAAGCGCTTCTGGACTCTTGGGGTGTTTTTCAAAGCTTTTAGAAAGCGCATGTATTTAAGCAAGTCTTCGGGTTGACAGTCATCATCATACTTCCTTAGTATCATTGTGGCATGATCAATTTGGGTTTCAAGAGCCCTGCGAATGCTTTCTACAATTCAGAGGGGAGTATTTAGATATTTCACCAAAGTTCTAATGTTAATGCTATATTATTTTACTTTAGTGTTATATTTTTATGAAGTCATGTTATGTCCCCCTAAAGTGGCCACCTACGGGAGGGGACTGGCACACGAGACATTTTAATGTTTCGAAAAATGTTTTGGATGGAAAAAGTATTATTGTAAATTTCAAATTTGGATAATTTTCCTTCCAAAGCAATAAAAGGTCTCTGGCTCTCATTTGGTTTATGTTGAAAAGTACACAAAAGGATTTTGTTGGATTGAACTTGCTAGTTCTTCTTAGAATTGATTGAGGATGAAAACCCTCTTTGGCTTTTGGTTTCGGATCTTAGAGATGGTCCCTAGTTGGTTGGAGTGATTTTACTGTTATGTATTTGTTGCCATTGTTTTCAGTCTTGTAGTTTTGGGGTTTTTAAAAAATGAAGATTTTTTTTATTGCATATGTTGGGTTTGATTTTGGTGTATGATTCTAGCGTTTTTGGTGAGTTTGGTTGAGCTCCGGTGTAATGTACCAATTACAATTTGGCACTAAAAATGTAATGATAGCCGAACTCAAGCTTCCCCATACCCATTCTGCACTTTACTATCACAATCGTATGACACTCTACCCACCCATCCGTACGGAAATACACACTCGACAATGTACCCATATGGCAAGACATTTGGCACTCGGCAATGTACTTGTACAACAAGTCACACTTGGCACTCGACACTCAACAATGTTGTCGTAGTCTTTCAATTTGATGGTTCTTGACTTCCTTTGTTCACACAAATGATAGGCTCCGCTTAAATGTTAATCTATCGTGACACCTCCGCCAATACTCGAACAAAACTATAAACTTCAGATATTAGCCGATATGCATTGTAATATTAATCATGCCAATATAGTATTCAGAATTATGAATCAGACCACAGTTAATAATCGCTGATGCAAGAATGGCTCACAAAGCATATAACAACAGTAGTGATTTGCTGCCAACAACATATTTGTATTTCCAGGATATATTGAGTTACACAAATTTGTCTTCATTTGAAGACTTCACAAATTTGGACAGACAGGTAGATTAGGGTGAGTTACTCCCACTGAAACTGCAAATGCCAGACTAGGTAGGGTCTTGCACCTCCAAAACGGCACTCCAGAAAACTCAATTCCAACTACAATTGCAGATACACAAGAAATAGTTAACTCCACGATGATCAACACAATGCCCAGCCATTGCCTTATAAAGACCTCTAAGAAGAGTCTAAAACATTACAATAGGCCAAGCCAACATTGCTTTATTATTTTATTACTTTAGCCCCTTTTATTTCATAATTAAATAAATAAATTAAACAAGTCCTCATGATATTATTTTAAAATTTAGGACCACTTTAAGTAATTAATTTAGTTAAGTTGTTTAGATATGCCGGGGACATTACATCCGGAAGGGATTCAAGTTGGTTGTATAGTTTACCTATGGGAGGCCATACTGCCTTGATATGCTGGTTAATGGTTGAAAGGGTCTAAAAACAATTGCAACTTGTGTGCAAGGATATCCTTAAGCTGGGTGATTGTTATGGGTGTGTTATTGAAGTTGTATAACAGTAAAATGCCTCGATCTTGTGTGTTTCATGTTGTGATTTTTTATTGTCCAAAAAATAAAAATTAGGGGTGGTTATTACATTCTGTCCACAATAATTACAGATAAGCAGTGCAACTTGCTCCCTTTGGATTCCATGCTTTCAAGTAGGGTTCACACTGCACAGCCTTGCCATAAACTCTGCTTGTTGATACCATAGCTTAGACTAAAAGTGAACTTCAAAGTTTTGAAGCCAATCATTAAAAGAATAAAATAAAAAATAAAAAATAATAAAATGCAAACCCTTGCAGCTAACTAAACCAAAAAACAAAACAAAAAAAGAGAACTGAATAATAAAATTCTGAGTGTGTGTAATGTCCCCTTCTCTGCAGTAATGCAATTTTATGCCTGATTAGTCTATCTAGCCATCCGGATAGTCTAATGGCCGCTTTTCAGAGGATGCCAGTCAGTCACAGGGCTACTTGGACGATTATTTTATATCTGAGTCA
>MU224907.1:669252-692060 GCA_018584345.1 Thuja plicata
TATGCAACTCCCAATCCATCTTCCCTAGAGAACTCCAAGACTTGATCAATCTGAAGTTTGCAAATTACTTCTCAACAATTTACAACATGAACTATGAAGCAGGAATAAATGTCTGCTGAAGCATTCCCTACTATAAATCTGTCAAAAACCCCCCATTTATTATTTGCTAATGGATCCTATTACCTTGATACAATGCAACCATTTTGATATACTTAATTTGTATTTGCTAAAGTTTTATAAAATGCTTTTAACAAATTTGTTTTGTGCATGCATCATACAGTCCATGCCCTTATAGCATTTCAATTCTTACATTTATTGCATAATACTTAGTATTTAAAATCTTTGAGAACTAATTTATTTCTGCAGGCTGTTCAACCAAAAATAAGTAAGACATCATCTACTTCACTAGCAGAAAGAAAATACTCAATGTTAATAATGGTATGTACCAACTATCAATTTTACAAAATAGTATAAATGATGAATATGGTCAAATCCTTGATGCATAGGCTTTTATCATTTTTATGTGCACCATTTTGCCGAATACAGTCTCAAATAGATGCAGACCTAACCGATTGATCCCTGTAATGCAGATGGCAAGTGTAAAACCAAAGTCCCCAACCTTTCTCAATATCGTTTATGTGCATGCCAAAATGGGAGTTTTCGACCGGGTGTGGACATGAATCAAAGGATTTACATTTAATGTTGTAGTTGAAGCCACTTTTGCAGACATATATGTTAACCATTTGGTGAGGCACCTCAGAAAGTTGCTGATTTCATGCTTAATGTGGAATACGATGCTTCCAAGATATGCACAAAACAGATTTTGTGAAAAGGCTTTAACCCTAGAACAGTTATAAACATTTGCAGTTTTTGAAATGACAAACTAGTTATCACTAGGGTTATTGCAAATCATTTGACATACCTGATCAAGTTTGATAGTATTAGCAGTAGGGGTGATAACCCTGTTACCTCTCGTTCGACTTCGCCCGCGCTAAAATGAAGTAGTGAAATGAAGTTTCATTTTGTTTTTTTTACTTTTATGCCCGTTTTGGTCTCAATTTTGACCAACACATCGTTGGTGGAAATTGAGACCAACACGGGCATAAAAGTAAAAAAAAACAAAAGTTTTCCTTTGTAATGCGACCAAGCTAAACATTTTTATGATATGGTCGAATTGTTAGGTCAAAGTTTAAGGTGAAGTGTACTAGTGTGAGTTACCTTTTAGAATTGAATAGGTGGGTGGAGTTACCCATGTGAATTGGAGAGATGGGTGGAGTAACCCATGTGATCTGATTAAGGATTATCTCTTTGAAAAAAAATGAATATTTAATTCATTTATGTAATTAAAGTTTTCAACATGTGAGATAATTGAATTCTTTTTTATTTAGAATTGCTTTATTGATTGAAATTAAATTAATTTAATCGGAAGAATTTAATTAGTAAGTTTAAATCTTTCAATTTAAACTATAGGAAATTGAATTTAATTAATTAATTAATGGTAATTAATCAACTAAGGTTAATTAATTAAATAAAATTAATTATTTAATTAATTTTGAGAATTTGATTAGACGATTCAGGGAACGAATTTAGAGAAAAATAGATGATTAATTAACGATTAAAAAACCATTAATTAATAGATGAAGATTAGTATTTTTAATGTAAAGTTGCAAGCCTATCCATTTTAGGGTGTCTACGTTTGCCCCTCTTTGATGCAATGTGGCTTGTCGCAGTGTGTCAAAGAATTTCTGTTTTGATCCTGCCCCAGCTTGCGCCAACGATAGCAGGTCTATTTATTGAAACTACAAATTGAGCGTTAATTTGTTGAAACTGCAAATTGTGGATCTGGGTAGCTGACTGATTTGAAAGAAGCTTTATTATGCCTCTGATATTGAGTTTTGAAATTTCTGGGGTCTGGGAAGATAATTTTGAGGTTTTGGAGGAATTAGGGTTTTTGAAAACCTCTATAAATAGCTAGGAGAGCCATTTATTTGTCACTTTGCACTTTGGAGCTCTGAAAATTCTAGTGAATTTGTATATCATTTTCTCTTCTTTTTTCTGTCTTTTTTGAGTTATGGCAGGCATTCCAGGCATTGTACATATTTCTGATCGGGTCCATACCTTTCATCGGCCAGCTGGCGTAGGACGTCTGGTAAGTGATCTTGTCCTCCCTGTCATTAATGCGCTCATTTATTGCTTTTAAAATTTTTGCTTTTTTTTTGAAAATTTTAAAGAGTGCCGCAATAGGCTGCGGTATTGCCGCAATTGTGGTTTTAATGCCGCAATTGCGGTTTTAATGCCGCAATTTTTGATTGCATGTCGCAATTGATAAATGTGCCACATTCGTAGTGTTTATTACCGCAATTGATGTTTGTTTGCCGCATTTGATATTTGCTTACCGCAAAGGCCTTAAAAGTACCACATTTGTTTGTGGATTTCCGCAATTATTTTGATAGTCCTCTTTTAACATGCATTAATGACTGGACATTTCTCTATCATTGAACTGGTACTGATACTCTTCTTTTTTTTGTTTTGCAGTATGTTGGGACTATCCTTTGATGCTGTGAGTCGAGACCCCCAGGTTTGGTTATGCGCTTTCAGGTTATGAGGCTGAGAGAGACATTCTGAGGCAGTTAGGCCTCTAGTGGATTTGTTATATGCCCGAGATCACGACCAATAGGGGTATGATCTCCACCTTATTAGAGAGGTGGCATTCTGATACTTGTACCTTTAGTTTACCGACTGGCGAGTGCATAGTCACTCTGGAGGATGTTTATCGCCTCCTACAGATTCCTATTCAGGGGGCCCTTGTTGAGTACGACGGAGACGCTGGTGTGACTACACTGTCTGAGCCTTCCGGGCTACCCCAGGATCATCTTGGGATGTCTGATCCCTATGATATCCCTTGGTCTAGATTTGGGATGGGTCTTGATAGGTTATCCGCATTGTTAGGTAGTTTGATTTGTGGGATCTTGTGTCCTGATCGTCGCCAGCATGGATTCTCTGTCGGGTTCGGTGCTTGTCTACGTGGTATGGTTTGAGATCATACCCTATATTCTTGGGGTCCGTGCATGTTGGCCCACATGTACTTCCATATGTCCTATGCTTCTTACCTCAGAGGTAAGTCGCTTGGTTGCGGTGCCACGTTACTTCAGATATGGGCTTGGGAGCACATTGCAGTGTGCAGGCCCATAGGTGCTCGGGATCTTCCTGCTGAGAGACCATTTGTATTCATGTATGACGGTGCCATCATCCAGTCTCGCATGGGCCACTTGATTTTTTGGCGGCAACAACTGGATCTGATGCCCTACTTTATCTGGAGGCCTTACAGGGATTGTCCTGTGTGGGATGGAGAGGACGTGCATTTACCTTTCTGTCGTCAGCGATGGTTCCTGATTGGCCATGTTAGTAGGCATGTGCATATGATAGACTTCCACAACACTGATAGGATATTGCGGCAGTTTGGGGAGAGGCAGGATGTCACCGATTCATATGCCTACTTTGCTGGTAGATCGAGAGATGCTACTCTTTGGGGTGCAGTTCTTCCTCTAGATGTAGTTGTTACTAAGTTCCAGGGTCTCATGCCTGTTGCATGGACTTGGAGATCTGCTACTGTGGATGCTGGTATGTATTCTGATTCTACCCTTGCTTGATGTATTTCTCTGTTCTGATGTGTCCATACTTAGTTATATTTTCTGCATTATTTAGATGTAGCTTTCCTTTGAATATTCCTTTATGCTGATCATGTAAATGTTATTGATACCTGAACTTGTTCTATTGCAGGCAGTACTCCACAGTACGATGCATGGTGGTAGTCTACCTATCCAGATCTACTCACTGATGTGTCAAGGTGAGTTTTTGGTAGACTGTTGAGGAGGCCACGTTAGAGGTGGGGTCGAGGGAGGGATGGGGGTGGAAGGGATGGAGGTGGTAGGGATGGAGGCCGGGGGAGAGATGGGGGCTGACATGGAGGGCGGGGGAGGGGTGGTGATGACAGAGATGATCCTGGTCCCGGGGGGCTGGTGGTGGGGTGAGGACCAGGGGTGGACGAAGTAGTGGGCAGGTTGGATTAGGTTCCATCTTGGAGGAGGAGGAGGGTTTAGAGGATGAGGGTCCTCAGTTGGTTCAGAGAGTGCATCGTCGCACTGCTGCTGTGCTTCTTGAGAGATTGGAGGAGAGAGTCATTGCAGAGGACGTGGATATGGAGATAGGGGATATTGATAATGAGGCCTTGGATGCAGAGAGTGTAGGTTCTAGCACTTCTAGTGGGAGTAGCAGTACAAGTAGTAGTACTAGGGAAAGTGCAAATAGTGAGGACTCCTGGGTTGCGAGGGGGAGGGGAGATGAGGGGTTAGGTGGCAGAGGAGATGAGGGTGACATGGATGTGGCTACAGGAGGGATGGACATAGATCCTTATGATCTTGAGAGACTTACCCAATAGGTATCAGATTTATAGGCCAGATTGGCATCTTCTGATGCACGATCCACTGCATTGGAGAGTAGGTTTACACTTGCTGAGGCTAGGGCTACTACAACAGACCAGAGGGAGAGACAGGCTCAGGTGGAGGTGAGAGATTATCTTGACAATGTACAATATTTTCCTTTGAGAGATGCTCATGATCAACTTTGGAGATCAGGTCGGGAGGCTAGTAGAGAGATTGAGTATTGGCACCGTCACTATGAGGCAGTTGTTCCTACAACCCAGCGAGTTCCTAGTTTCACTGTGTTGACGAGACTTTGTGACCGGCTCCGCCAAAAGAGATAAGTTGTCACCGGGTACCAGGGTACCGACTAACTCCGCCTGAAGAGGCTTACCGGAGAATGAATTCTCCTAACCTCCAAGCACCTAGTAGTCGGGTCTCGATGGTGCGGGGGAGCTAAGTTGGGAAGGTGAATTTTTTTTGAGGGGATAGCTGGTTTTTACTCATCTTCTCAGGGATTTCAAAAGGGATGGGGTTTCCTGCAAGAATTTGGATCATCAAAGAAAAGTCAAAAGATAGATCAAGGTTAGACGTATACTTCTACCTATAGTTATGTAATATATATTCAAACATCAAACAATGCTCCAATGCAAGAAAAATACACTAAATATCAAATACACAATGAACCAGCGATTCATATGCATTCAATAGCAAAGGGAGATAAGATCATTAATCTAAACTAAAACATAGGAGCAAAGAACATAAGAAAACATACTGCACAAAAGATGTTTGGTAACTTCAGAGATCAGAACAACAACAACACATGGCCACAAGATGTTCTTCCTTCTTTCATTATCTTGAAAACATTCTAGCATCACTGGCGAGTACATTCATGGCTCCAAGGGACCATTCTAAGCTACTGAGAACAACTGAGCATTGAACTACTGAGAACAACTGAAATTAAAATGCTATGAAATAAAAAATACTATGCTTCTATTACCGCTGGACTGCGAAATCACTAATTTTGCTGACCCTTGTTATGGCGTTAGACTTCTTATTTATACACAAATTTGACCTAATCTACCTGTACACTTGCTAAATATAATACATTATCCATGGCCGGTACTACCTGCACCACTTACAATTACCTCGAGATGTACAAAGGTCTAACAAGACAAAAGAAGAAGATAGAGGAGGAATCTAGAAGAATCAGCCTAGGGAAGAGAGCCGAGGTACTTATGGAAGAAATTTGTTTGTCGTGGTAACCTAGGCTACATGCCTCACTAATGCAAATTGTGGCTCCTTGTTTTCGATGTGCACCAGGTAGTAAATTTGGGAACGACGCCTTGGGAGAATCATCTGTCAAAACAATCTCTTCCGCCTGACACGTTATTATCTAGATCACCTACACTTTGACCCTTATTAACTGCTTGATAGTGATCAGTCAGCTCCAGGGAACCTTGACATAGATCGTTGTGAATGAATACAAAACTTGGACTCAGAATTACAGAGTCTGGGAGCTTACGCTCAAAGAATAACAAATTTTGCAAAACTTTGCCCTACTGGAAAAAATCTACGGAGACTGGAGGACCTTATTGCCTTATACTCTTTTGAATGCCTCCAAGATCTGGAGGATTCCTTCTTCATCTATCTCTTTTATTTAATTTTGGCATTCTTTGGCTGCCTCCAACTGTTTGCCCACATCTCGGGCACCCTCCTTGAATTCTGTGGCCATCTTTGCGACATCATGTGCCCGGAGCACCATCTGAGTGAGGCGTGACATTTTTACCTTATCAAAACCTCTGGGAGTCTGAAACCGTGACTCCATTACCTCATCAAATTTACCAATAGAAAACTCCACCAGAACACAGGTCTCGGTGCTAAAGGGATCGATTGCTGAAACCCTTGTAACAAATGCTGCATATGAATTTAATGACTCTTCAATCATCAGAACTTTATCCTTTAAGGTTGCTACTAGTTGCTTGCTTGTCTCCATTTTGAGACCAAGTCTGGAGTGTTAGACCTGGAGGAACCCAAAATGTTCATCTCCCAAAATTCCTCTCTGTAACAATATCCTCCCTAATGTTCAGTATTTCCTCAAGCTCACCGCTCCATTCTTCATATTTATCTATCTCTCCTTCCTACTGGGAAACGACATCGTTCACCAAGCCCAAGGTGTTTCTATCCTGGTGGAGGTCTGGGAGGGTAGCTGTCAGGAAGTGCCTTATGGCTCCTATTTGTTCTGTCGCCCAATCGTTGATAGCTTGCACCTTCTTCTTCATGGTTCTCAGCACGTCAATGTCAGCCTGTGGTAGCGATGTTCTGGAGGTGGAGGCCTTTGGAGGACTTACAGTTAAGGGCTGCGTCAATTCTGTAAGAAGCCCGAGGAGTTTGGTATTTGCTTCTTTTGCCTCCTTTAGTTTCCGGGCTTGTTTGTCATATCGGGCATCAATTGCTCAACTAGCCTATTTTAACAGGTCTATCTCTCCCTGTTTGTCTCTCCTCCCCGTAGGAACTTCTATGATTATATATTTCGTAGCCCCTACGACTACCTCTTTTACATCTGGGGGAGGCGTCGCTACCATCACGACGGTATTTCCTCCCAGACCGGTCACAAGGGTATGGAGGGTCTGGGCCTTCTTGGGCTTCTGAGCCTCTTGGTTTTGCGCCATCATTTTGTCTAGAGAGAGGGGAGCTCTCACTGCTGCCGGGGCCTTCCTTTTTCTTGACTCTACCAGCCACTATGGTGGCGGGGGTGGTCTTATGGCTACATCCTGGATACTGGGGTTTCCTTCGGGGGTTGGCCACACTTCTTCGACATCTGTAGTCTCTGTAGACTCCTTTTATCCACTCCTGGGATTCCTTCTTTCTCCCACCTTGGTGGAGTTTTCATCTGTAGTGTCGGGGACCCCACCTTCCCTGACACCTGTGGCGTCGGTATCCATGTTTTCAGGGTTCTCCCCCATATCCTGTTGTTGCTAAATTTCTTCGGCATTATTTGCCGGGACATTCTCCCCTGTGGGCACATTTTCTGGAGGGGGCGAAGGTGTCTGGCCTGGATCTGACTGTTGCACTGCAAAGACTACCTTGCTGAATGTCACATTTTGGGGTACTTGATCACCCAGGGTAACTAGAGGTGTTTGGAGAGTGAAAAATGGGGGTACGGTTGCTCCCGAAGGTCTGGTTTCCCCAGCCATAGTCGACAGTTCATCCTGTGTTTGCCTTCCTTCTGTCTCAGTTTGAAGGACTGGTATTTCTTTAGCACTTGGTGTGCTGTGTTGTTCATTCTCTTGCTCTTACTCTTTCTTCCAAACTTCTTCCGGGGTGATTTATTTTTCTTTCCTTTCTCCCTCCTCGGGGATATTTTCTGCCTCTTGCGCGACGATCTCCTCCATTGCTCGCTCTACATCTCCCTGCAGGTTTACCAGATCGTCCGTCTGGAAGATGTCATCAAAACTCTCATGGGGAGGGGAAGCCTTTAGCTGATCTTCTGCTTCGGGGGAGGAAGGGATAAGCTCCACAGGAATATTTCCCGATGTTCTGGGGCTTGCATCTGTGCTTGGTGGAGGGTTATCCACCCTTGACTTCTTTCTCCTCGTTTGCAGCAGGACCCCGATGTCCATAATAGTTGCACTCTCCTCCTCTGTATTTACCACCTGAATCATAAGTGTTGCAAGTGATGGTGAGCCTGAAGGAAGGGTGGATCCCACCGGAGTAACTGGGAGACCGAGAGAAAGCCAGATGCTCATTGTTTCGCTCAGCTGCCAGGATGCCTCCAACTGGGTGTGAAGTTGTTCCATGATAGGTGGCTGAACTGAGGACAGGGCTGGGGCTGAGGTGCTCTCCTTTGCCTTCCCCTTATCTCTACCTTGTCTGGATGTTTCAGAGGCCGAAGTAGATCCCCGCAAAATTGGACCCCGACGGGTACCTTTCTTGCACATTTGTGTAAAATATTCATGATTGCACTCCACGATGCCTTGGGTGACGTCCTCTATCATCAAAAATTTTAGGGTGTCCCAATCCACTGAAGGGAGATCCATCTTATCAATCCCTTGTAATTTGTATGACGGGTCCTCCAAGGGCCCACTGTTTGAAAAGTCCTTTGGAAAGGTCTGAAGGTTGAGGCGCTTCATCATTCCTTTTGTCATCCTCTCATACTTTAAACCGCGAACATCGAAGTCATCTTGGCAATCTGCCCAAAAATCCTCTAAGTGAGGCTTGTGGGGTGTGGATGCCCGGGGCAATGCTGTGTTTATTTTTTTGAGTGGATCAAAATTGTTTCGCGCTAGATAGAATTCTGCTAGCCCCAGACTTTTTAGCTCATTATCGGCTTCTTTGGCCGCTGCAAGGTTGCAAGAATAATTCCTGCAAGTGATCAGGAAAGGGATGGAGGTAACTTTCTTGACTCCATATAATGCGTGGAGCTCTAGGATTTGCTTGTAAAACTCCATCAAAATAATCCTATCCCCACAATGCTTGGGTAATAGGCTTGCCAGAGAATCCAGTTACCCAAATACAAGAATGCTGATGAAATTGAATAAAATAATTTCCGTATGTACTCACCAAGGCCATAGCCTCCTTTGACAACTGGTAACTGGCATCCCGAGATGGTACCAAAATGTTGTAGTAAATGAAGTTATCATTTAATAGGCAAAAATTTGGGAAGATGGCTTCCCATTGAATTTGGGGAAAATGATCCCAAGGCGCATTATGTGGCCTGGTCCCAAGGATGCCCACTATAACTAAACCCTAATTTTTGGGTCTTTACTGTGCTAGTGCCCATAGAACATATGAAGTCATGTAGAAATTTGATGTTTGGCTGACGTTGTTCAATTAAAAATCCACATGATTGGAAACAATGGTTGCCCAGTCAAAATTATGCATGTTGGTGGTGATGCTGTATAAAAAGTAATACATCTAGGCTGAGAAATCCCGGGCATGTGATTCCCCAAAGACCCAGCATAGAAAGATGATCCCCGCCTGTATACTTTCTTTGAAATCCATGTGGGGGATCTCCAACTTCATCTTCTTATAATCCTTCCTCAGAGTCTTCAGCCAGTGGGCATTGAGGTGCTTCCTAGAAGCCTGTTGCACATTATTGAACTCCTGTAGTGATGTGGTGCGGGAGATGACAATAGAATTAGAAAATTGGGGGATTCCTAGTCTCGAAGCCAGAGTAGCAGCGTCGAGGGAGACTAGGGGCGTTGGGTAGCCCATTGGAAGGGGAGAAACAAGTATAACGACCCGGATGGTGGTGTTGTAATGTTTGGCCAGAGTTAGGATCAACTCCGGGGATTGCACAGAGTAAGGGAAGCAGGCAACTTTGATGATGTCAGAGGCAGCCACATTCTTTTCCATACTATCTCCAACGGAACGCTGAGTGAACATTGTTCTTAGTATGCCCTGTAATTCAGCCCATGGTTTGACCTCAGTGTCGGTGATAAGCTATAACTTAGAATCCACCTTGGATCCCATGAGGACACCATCCTTTGGATATTTGGACGTGAGCGGGAGCTTTTCTAGTGCTTTCTCAGCCCTTGACTTGGTGGCCACTCGTGTTGAGGTGGTCGGGAGTTCTGGACTTTCGGGAGGGGAAGCTACCTCAGACATATTGATTGATGATTTTTTGATAGCCTGCAAGACCGGACAACCCTTAATAGAAGTAATTAAATATAATAAATTTTTGGGTTCCAGAGATTTCATCACCATTTTGCACCTATCCTCAAAAGAGGTTAACTTGCTTCAAATCCCAAAAATATAATAAACAATATCTTACTTTGAATTTGATCAACACCTGGTGGTTCTGTTCATGTGACAAATGTGATGAAGCCCGCGGGATTACGTGGAACCCAGGGTCCGGAGAAACTAGCCGTTATTGAAGTGACCGGGCAATAAGCCGTACTGGGCTGACATGGGTTGTCACATGGTCATGCAATAAATGGATTAATGGCATTTAAGGTGACATTTGTCTTGACACTGATGGAATGAATGCCACTTGTGATTGTTTTAAACACTCGCATGTGGGTAATTTAATCCCACCATTAATGTCGAAGCGACGAGAGGAGAGATAAAGGCTACAATTCAAACATGCGAGGTGCTGAGTTCAAGTCTAGCAAGAACCAGGTGGGTGAACTCGAATTGGTTTCAACAATACATAGGGCGCGGTGAGCTCACCACAAGATGGGTCGGACATAATGGAATACACATACCAAAATACAGAGACACACACTAGGAACATCATTTATACAGGAGGCCGAAGAACGAGAAATTTACAACAAACACAACTAACTAACCTACAAACTACTAACAACTTATAGGAATTTACAACTATTTACATATCTACAGATATTTACAACTAAATTACACTATTCTACAACTATTTACATAGAAACCTACATTATCTACAAATGTACATAAATATACAGTGCATAGAAGTCGGACAACCTTCCTGCAAATCCATCCCACCAACGGGAGGCGATGATGAATACCAGAAGACAAAAAAAAGCAAAAAAACCCAAAAACAATGAAACAAAATGCAAACTGAAAAAAAATTGAAGAACCAGAAAGGCCTACCTTAAAACTAGGAATGCAAAGGGAAGGGCATGGGAGGTGCTTTGCAGATGAACAACTCTGGAAACCCATGAACACACTTAGAACACTGTAGGATGGCTTGAACGCACACAGGTCAGAGCAGTTAAAATAGTAACAAAAATAAAGAGAAACATGAAGTTGTTTAATTCAATGAGCAGGAGTAAGATGATTTACCATGAATTGGTACAGAAATTAGGAGCATTCAACAAAGATTCAAACAACAAGGAGACAAGATTTTGAAGGGGGAAAAACATGAAAAAACCCTCATGATATAAAGAATGGGCAACAAAATGCCTAAGAATGAGAGAGAGAGTGAGAGTGAGAGCCAAGCTCATACAATAGTATTCGAGAAGAATAATTATGATCTACTTAGTCTATCTAAGAAGAGAAGGAGAGAAATCTCTTTAATAGAGATGTGAGAGAGGAGTTGCATGGTAACTCCCATATCTATGTATGCCACATTTCAATAGTGTGTGAGACAAGTGTAGGATTCCTCATAAGGAGGAATAAGTAAAAAAGAAATTACAATAAAAGGAATTATCCTCACACTTGTACAAGAAGACAAAATAGGTGTAGGGATTCCGTAGAATCTCCTACTTACATTAGTACAAGTAAAGATTAAATTCTAACACCCCCCTTTAATCTTTACTTGGGGTTTTACAAAAATCTGCAACTGGATTATCCTTCTTGTAGTAGAGGAGGAAAACTTGTGTTTCTTCACTTTGTGTTGATAGTAGGTGATGGTGCAATGATAAGTGCTCGGATCTTGAAATAGGATTCCTTTGATTTTCGTAATGCAAGAGTGTAGGAGTTTGTTTGAGTAAGCTATTTTTTATTATATTTCTGGGATTTGAAGCAAGTTAACCTCTTCTGAGGACAGGTGTAAAATGGTGATGAAATCTATGGAACCCAGAAATTTATTATATTTAATTACTTCTATTAACGGTTTTCCGGTCTTGCAGGATATCAAAAAATCATCAATCAATATGTCTGAGGCAGCTTCCCCTCCCGGAAGTTCGGAACTCTTGACCACCTCAACACGAGTGGCCACCAAGTCAAGGGCCGAGAAAGCACTAGAAAAGCTAATCATGTGTTAGTTAGAAGATAATCAGTGGAAATGTGTTCTCTGTGATTTGATTTGATATATATGGGATGATAGAAAAGATTTTTGATTTTTGATAGATATGAATTGATAGAATGGATGAGTGACCCAATTCGCTGCCGCGTTTCCAATTTTTGTCATCATTGCATCTTTTTATGAATTTCCAAAGAGTGTCCAATGCATCCAAATCACATACCATCTGGATATTGACACGACCTCTTGATATTCAGAAGGGGTAGAGAGATTGAATAGAAATAGAACTTAGAGCACCCAAATATTGACCATCTGGGTTCAGCTATGTTCCCTGTTTGAAAAGAAAGAGAGCCAAAAGCACCCAGATATTGACCATTTGGATACCTCTTTTCTCTCTAAACAATCTAAACAAAAGAAAAAAGAAAACCAAGATAGAATTCCAACGCACCCAGAGTCCATCTGGATAGCATTGTGAACTCTTGCTTTTGAAAAGAAAGACCAAAAAACCAAGATAGAATTCCAATGTACCCAGAGTCCATCTGGATAGCACTTTGAACTCTTGATTTTAAAAAGAAACACCAAAAAACCAAGATAGAATTCCAATGTACCCAGAGTCCATCTGGATAGCACTGTGAACTCTTGATTTTAAGAAGAAAGCCCATAAAAACCAAGATATAAATCCAATGCACCTAGAGTCCATCTGGATACCGCTATGATTCTATTGGTAAATAAACAAGCATATAACAAAGAAGTAATGTCCAATTCTTTCCCAGGGTTAAGCTCAGATCGTGGAACTATGTGGCTGCTAGATAAGTGACAATGCCTACCACATTTATCCTAAATCTTCATGGCCCTAGAATTGAAGTGAATATTCAACATACAATAATCAAAGAAAACAAGTTATGATCCATCATAGCTACTCTCCTCACTTGGTGGATCCAGGAGTAGCGTAAGAACATAACCATGAAATATAGACTAACATCTGACCGACTGATTGACCTAGTCAACATTTTTTATTGTTCCTTGATTCAATTTGATTCTCTTGATTGGATGACTCTTTTGATAGGCTTGATTGGCTTGATTGTTTTGATTGTGTCTGGTTTCAGTAATAGATGACTCATATAAGACTAACTTGTCTGGTTTTGATCGTATCCATCACTATGTAAGATGATTGATATGATTGATTGATTTTGATCATTTTTTGGTGGCTGATCAAGCTGTGTCAGATGGGCCCAATGCTGATTCACAAAGCTCATGGTTGTGACATTTGATAGATTTGCTTGGTCGCCAGTTTGCTTGCTGAAAGATTTGATAGATCGATAAATTTGTGTCGTAGGGGCCCAATGTTGATTCAAAAAGCTCATGGTTTTGACATTGACTGACTTGATGTGATCGCCCTTTGCTTTGTTGATAACCGAGTTGGTTGGTATTTTACAATTTTTTTGATTAATTTTTATGAAGATTGATTTTTTCAGGATTTTTTAATCTTTTTAGGAATTTTTATGAGTTTTTTTTATTTTTTGGGGATTTTTTTAGGATATTTAGAATCCCCCCTAGTCTGGTGGACCAGTACTAACCATGGATAAGTGTTGGTGCTTAGAGGGGATTGTGCTTTTGGATATAGCATAGGTAGTCAGTCTTGCATTTGAAGTGTGCTCAAGCTTTTGATCTAGGAGTTTATTGATGGTGAAACTGGATTTGAACACTCGGCACCTGTTTGCCAAGTTTTCACCAAGGTACCTACTCAATAGCGCCTATTTGTCAGGTTTTCACCAAGGTAACATTTTGTATTTTTTTGGTGTTTTCTAGATATGCAGATAATTTACTCAATCATTGAGACCTCAAGCGTAGAACCTCTTGAGGTGCATGTTGTTTATGCATCCAGGGATTTGATCTCCTTCTGGTGTTTCCATTTGGTATGCCCCACTCTAGGTAGAGTTGACAATGACATATGGTCCTAGACAGTTAGTCTTAAACTTTCTTGGTTTCACTCACTCTGCTTGGTTCTTTTGATTTTCCATGAGGACAAGGTCTCCTACCTCAAAGGTGCGTGGCCTCACTTTCTTATGATAGTTCCTTGTAATTCGATTTTGATAGCCTTGTAAGTGATTGAATGCATTTTGTCTTCTTTCGTCTAGTAGTTCCAGTTCACTGAGCCTTGCTACTCTATAGTCTTCATCTGAAATTAGGTTCTTCAATGATATCCTTAGGGATGGGATTTCCACTTCGAGGGGTAGGATGACCTATGATCCATATACTAGGGAGAAAGGAGTGGCTCCTATAGGTGTTCTCATGTTAGTTTTGTATGCCCATAATGCGAGACTAAGTTGTAAATGCCAGTCTCGCCTTGATTCATTAACTATTTTCTTCAAGATTTTCAAAATGGTCTTGTTAGTCGCTTCAACTTTTCCATTCCCTTGAGGATAATAGAATGAAGAGAACCCTTGCTTGATTTGGAATTGTTCACATAGCTCTTCAAAATATTTGTTTTGGAAAGGTGTAGCGTGATCTGTCAGGATGGTTTGAGGAATTCCATAACGATAGATGATATGGTTGAGTATGAACATTGAGATCTTCTTTCTAGTTATGTAAGTGAGGGGAATAGCTTCCACCCACTTAGTGAATACTATGTTGCTTCTATGATGTATTTATGTCCATTAGCTGAAGATGGTGTAATCTTGCCCACTAGGTAAAATCCCCACATAGAAAATGGTAATGGTGAAGTGATAGGATTTAGCTCTTAGGCTGGTGCATGGATGAGGTCTCCATAAATTTGACATTTCCTACACCTTTGTACATACTTGTGTGCATCTATCTCTACTGTGGGCCAGTAGTATCCCATGGGGATAATCTTTTTAGTGAAGCTATTTCCACCTCTCTGGGTTCCACAAGTTCCTTCATGTACCTCGTACATAGCTCTCTGGGATTCCATGGAAGTGATACATCATAATAGTGTTCCATCTAGACTTCATCTATATAGAGTAGTTGTGAGAATGGTGTACCTAGAGGCTTGGTGGATGAGGGAATTTTTCTAGTTCCTAGACAACTTGGGAGGTAAGACACTACTTTGGAGGTAATTATTGACGTCATGGTACCATGGGGTTTCAAGACACATGCTGATTCTATGATTGGTGCTTGATGTGATGGCATCATGAGTTTCTCCACTAGAAACTGGAATCTGGTTTCATTGCTTGACATATCGATCAGTGATGCTATGGTAGCCATCACGTCTACAACTTTTTTTTGAGCCCTTGGTATTTTATCAAAAAAGATGTATTGGAACTTAATGCACAACCTGTCCATTTGTTCTCTGTATGGTATTAGATTCTCATCTTTTGTCATATAGTCATTGTTGAATTGGATAATGACCAACTGTGAATCTCTGTAGACCTTAAGGTTCTTGATTCTCCATTGAATTACTATCTTTACTCCAATGATGAGAGCTTCGTATTCGGCTATGTTGTTGGTGCACGGGAAGTTAAGTCTGAAAGATTTGGGTATTGCATCATTGTTTTGAGTGACAAGTACTATCCCTACTCCTACACCATGGTTCGTGCATGACCCATCAAAGTATAGTTTCCATATCTCTATAGCCAGTTGTAGTGTAAGAATAGACTCATCTGGAAAGTCAGATAGGATACGCTGATGGTCCTGAATAGGTGCCTCTGCTAATTGATCCAAAATCACTTGCCCTTTGATGGCTTTTCTATCTACGTACTCAATGTCAAACTCGCTTAAGATCATTACCCACTTTGCAATGTGTCTGGTGAGTGTTTCTTTGATTAGTAGATACTTTAGAGGATCAATGTGTGCTATGAGCTTAGTTTGATGGCTCAACATGTAATGCCTTAGATTCTGAGAAGAAAAGACCACCGCTAGGCATGAATTTTCAATTGACATATAGTTGAGCTCATATCCTACTAAGGTTCTTCTGAGATAGTAGATGGCTTTCTCCTTACCTTGGTCATCATGCTATGCTAGGAGCACTCCTAAGGCTATTTCATTTGATGAGATGTATAGAAGTAGTGCTGGCCTTGAACTAGTGGCACCGATATGAGAGACTTGAGTAGATAGTCCTTGAATATTTGGAACGCTTCTTCGCACTGTTCTGTCCACATAAATTTACGTCTTTGTGTAGTAGATGCTGAAATGGGTGGCACTTGTCTGCTAGTTGAGCTATGAATCACCTGATTTATTGGAGCCTGCCCTGTAAACCCCTTAGTTTCCTTAGGTTAGTTGGTGGAGGCATGTCCAATATTGCTTTGAATTTTGCTGGGTCAACCTCTATGCCTTGATGGGACACAATGAATCCCAAGAGCTTCCCTGCTGTGACCTCAAATGCACATTTCTTTGGATTTAAACGAACCTTGTATTCTTGCATTCTGTCAAATATAGGTCCAAGTACTTATAGATTTTTTTTCTAAGTGTTGACTTTGCAAGTATATCATCGAAATAGTCCTCCATTGTCTTGTGGATGAGGTCATGGAAGATGGTTTTCATCCCCCTTTGATACATTGCTCCCACATTTTTTAGACCAAATGACATAATGTTCTAGCAATAAGTGCCCCAAGGAAATGTGAAATCCATTTTATATTGGTCCTCTGGCACAATCCTTATCTGATTATACCCTGAAATGCCATCCATGAGTGATAGCATTTGATGTCCTTTTGTTATATCTACTATCAAATCGATATTAGCAAAGGAAAGTTGGGACAAGCGTTGTTAAGATCTCTAAAGTTTGTGCAAATTTAAATCTGACCACTGTGCTTGGTAACTAGTACCAGATTGGATATCCAGTTTGGGTATGGGATTGGTATTATGAACTTAGCATCTAGGAGCTTTTTCAATTCTTCTTTGACTAGTAATGCAACACGGGGATGCATCTTTCGCAGCTTCTGTTTGACGAGTTTGGCATTGGTAGCAATGAGAGATGATGTAGCACAAGCTCTGGATCTAATCCTGGAATGTCAGAGTAGGACCATGCAAAATTGATCTTCCTTTCCTTGAAGAAACTGATGAACTGTTCTCTCTCCTCTGGGGTGAGTGATTTTTCCAAGTAGATGTTCTGTGGGTTCTTTTCATCACCTAAGTTGACTTCTTCCATTTCTTCTACTAATAATGCCAAATTTTCCTCTGTCAAGGGGAGGAGTTCCTACTTTCCATCTTCTAGCGCCTCAGTGAGGTTTTCACTAGAAGATACATCATGTTTTTTCTTTTTATAATTTTTTGTGCCAGTAAGCACCTTTCGGTTTTCACTTACTGACGATTCTTTTTTCTTTTTCAATTGTTTTTGATGACTAGAAAGAGGAGCTTCCTCCCCAAAGTATGTTGATTTGTTGAGGTTGATGGCAAAACCTGCTTTATGGTCTCCTAATGGCATTCCCTCTCTAAGTCCCATGAAATCTATGATAGCCTCATCATTCTCAAAGATATTCATATCAGGCGGTCCTTGTTGATCCCACTCTATTAGTTCTGGGTGTACAAGACATAGGCCCTCATGTTGGGTTGACTCTGTTTGGTTGAAGGGGAATACGAAGATGGTTCCGACAAACCTAGACTATGATGTGGATGCACCACCTATTGAATTATTACCAATATGTTTATAAATATAGGGTTGGTTGTCTATGGTTTATTGGTCGAACAGATCATCAAGGTGTATGGTGGTGGTTGACCAAGGGGAATAGTATGGGATTGAAGGTTCAGATTCATGAAGGGATCTCCACTCATAATCATGAGAGTTAGTTTCTCAAGAATGCTCATCAGATGTCTCACTTCCCTTGTTATCGTCGATTGCTTGGTTGAGGTTTAATTGGGATTGAGAGGTTCCCACTTTGGCGGGCAACAACTGTTGTAGTATGTTTCTTATCAAGATGTGTTCCGAGTTTTGCCCCCGGTGTAACTCTGCTATTTGTTCTTGCTCAACTTGTATGTCTCAGGTGATAGGACTGGTTCTTTGTTTCTAGCCTAACCCTCTCTTGTTTCTTTGGGTTGGCAGGAGAGACAATTCCATTAAGACTTGTTGTCTTTCCCCCAGACCAGTTGTACCATCATACCCAAATCTTTGAAGCATTTTATAGCCAGTTCCATAGTTTGATATAGGTAGGGGTTGTTGAAGTGTCTCTTATGGATCTTGGTACAACCATGTATTGATATCTGGATTAAATGGGTTTTCATCTGCAATGTCTTCGCATCTGACAAAGGTTGTGGGTGGACACTTGAATAGAACAGGCTCTGGGGTTTCTGTTGTAATAACTGGTTGTGGCATGCCATATGTTCTTGGGCTTAAAGGCATGTTTGTGATAGTGAAAGCTTCCTCATAGCTATATTCACCACATCCCTTGTTAGTAATGAATATTTTTCCTGCTTTTCTTAGGATATCAATGGGAATTGAGTTTGATGCGGATGTGATACTTATCCCTTGGTTCAAAGGAACCTGGTTTTCAGTGTTGGTCTGGACCGCATTACAGTATTGGAAAGGATTTGGATCTCCCTGAATGATGATTTCTTTCCCCTGGTGTGGGAACTTGATACACTGATGATATGTTGAAGGTACAACTTGTATCTCATGTATCCATGTTCTCCCTAGTAACATTTTGTATCCCAACTCTAGGTCTAGGATCTGGAAGGGAGTTTTATTGACAACTAGACCAATCCAGACAAGTAGAATGATAATTCCTTTGGAGGATATTTTCTCTTCATTGTAGGCTCTGATATTGATCCTCCTTGTTACATCAATACTAGACTCTGAGTAGCCTAATTGCTTCATTAAATTCAAAGTACAAATGTTTAATCTATCCCCACCATCAATAAGGACTCTACGGATTGCGCTTTTGTGGACTTGGACAAGCAAGTGCAAGGGATCATTATGTAAGGGTTTGTGCGACCGCACGTCATGGTCTATGAATGTTGCATGTTTGTTGGCTTCTATATGGTTAATTATCATTTGGAAGCTCTCAGTGGTTATGTCCCTTGGGACAACTAATTTCTGAAGGGCTTGGTCAAGTGCTTGTTTATGCTGGGGAGATATGCACAAGAGATCAAACATGGAGATTTGGGCAGACGTGCGCTTTAGCTGATCCACTAAGCTTGTCTGTGGATCTGAGGTTGCTTGAGGGTTAAGTGGTGTAGCAGATGAGAAAGGTGCTCCTCGCAAGACAAATGTTGTATGACGCATCGTTACAACACATTTTTTTACCTTAGTCTTTGGTAGTGATCGTAGCCACATGGCTATCTAAAGGATTTAGGAAATTTATAGTGTTATCACTGTTGGCATAAGTGTAGTTGACCACCTTGGTTTGATCACACCATGATTATATTCCCTGATTTCTAGGAGAGTGATATTGTTGGATTGTATCAGCTTTCGTAAAGCTGATTCTATCGACTCTCCTAATGGTGTGAAGTCTCATTGTTGGAACTGAAATTGTGGTTTGTGTTGAGCCTGTTGTTGAATATTTGACACAATGGCTACTTGGACAAGGGGAGGTTTAGTTTGAGTGTATTCTTGTGGAGTGGGTATCATAGGTTGTTGGTTGCCCATAGGTGTACCTTGCAGTGACACATTGGGTTGTGCGTAGTTGACTATTTTCACATCAATGACACCATTGTTGGTGACATTTTTATTTTTATTCCACCACTTAGCTTTGTCTATTGCAGTCTTGTTTGTATTCATTTGGGTAGGATATGCAAGGATACCTCATTTGAATATGTTCTTCTCACAATGAAATCCTCATTCGATGAGTTGTGTAAAGTTTAGAGCTAACTGCAATTCTGTTGTGAATGTTATGTCTGGAATCAAATTGTCAACAAACATGACTGTTAGGTCTTGCTCAGGTACATCATACATTATTATGTTTGCAGTATTCCTCCATATTTGTAGGAATTTTATAAAAGACTCTCCATCTTTTTGTTTGATATCGCAAAGGTCCTTTATGCTTACCTTGCGCTCGATGTTATGATGAAAGTGAGCAATGAAATTTTTAGCCAACTCACCCCAAGATAAAATGCCATAATGTAGATGTGAGAACCATTCCATTGCTGGTCCGGCTAAGCTTTGTGGGAATAGTCACATTAAGTATGTCTCATCATGTGTGACTTTGACGCAACTAGCAAAGAATTCTCGAATATGCTCAATAAGGTTGGTATTTCCCTTATATTTGTCAAATTTTGGTATCGAGAAGTGAGTTGGGAATGGAGACATGTGAAGAGAGTGATCAAAGGGGTATGGGTATAAATCCTCTGCGGTGTAGGATTTATTTTTCCCTTGATTTTTCATAACCATCATTTGGGTTTTAAGGTTCTGCACTTGTTGGATGAGCATGTATGTTTGAGACTGAGGATGATGTGTGATGTTGTACCTCTGTGTTGTAGTAGGTATGAGGCTGCACCTCTGCGTCCCTTGAGTAGGAACATAGGACCTCATCCTTGGGACTTGATATTGATTTCCCAACACCTAATTCTGAAATAGGGGCACATGAGTGGCCCAAGGTTGGTTATGTTGTGTTTGTTGTTGGGGTTGGGGATACTGTTGTTGCTGAAGCTGGGTTTGATGTTGTTGGGGTTGAGGTTGTTGCTGCTGAAGTTGGGGTTGAGGTTGTTGTTGCTGAAGCTAGGGTTGCTGCTACTGGGGTTGAGGATGTTTTTTTTGAAGCTAAGATTGTTGCTGCTGGGGTTGAGGTTGTTTATGCTGAAGCTGGGGTTGCTTCTGCTGGGGTTGAGGTTGTTGCTGGGTGAGCAAAGGCGTAACCTTGGGTGGGCATTGACTGAAATTTAGACCTATAGAGATGGATCCCTGTGGGAATGATGTGTTGACCCTAAGGATAGTAGGGATTTACTGCAGTAGTGGCATGGTGGAAAAAAGGTTGCTTCTTGTTGGTGGGATAGAAGGCATAGCATGAGAGCTTGATTGGCCAGGCCATAAGGCCGAGGGTGGAGGCATACTAGTGACCACGGGTGCACTTAGTTGGGAGCCTTTCATGCTTTGTGTGGAAGATGTGCTTGATTGGTTTGCGTAGTTGGTTTGATTGGGTATCATTTGTGCCAATGTTGGTGTTGTCAAGGGTGGGAAGATTTGAGAAACCACAGGTAGTGTTTGAGAGGGATGAGTAGTGTTTTGACCTACAAGAGGGTTTTCGGGCCATATGGTCAGCACACTGAATTTAGCGGGGAGTTTCACTCCCTTCTTTATTAGCATAGCTAAAAAATGTTTGGGGTTCCTATCTATAACAACGTCAACCACTTGTGCAGAATAGGCATCTTTCTCTATATCTTCGAGCTCCTCTTCTGTGATATTTTGGAACAAAGCTGCCCTACAGGGATTCTCAATGAATAGAGTAGAACTGGTATTTGTGAAAGGACCGTCCTCTTGCTCTATTTCCCAAGCGGGGAATCTATTGATATATGACTCATCAGGTTGTGTCCTAGCCTTCGACCTTGTGTAAGGCCCTCCATGTGGTTTTTGAGACATAGTGTGGTCTAGATTTTGTGACTAAAACAAGTGATATAAAGAAAACATAAAAGGATAACCTCTCTAGGAAAGTCAGAGTTATGTTTTGGACAAGGGTAATTCTAAGGACAGATGTTGATTTATCTTGATCTCAAAGTTTTTGATGATGTAAGAATAATATTTGTTGACCTTTGCATGGGACAAAGTCACTGATAAAGATAATGATGATGTTGAGATGATGGGATCAAGATATTTTGAGTCTGAAATTTCAAACTAACAATGTTTGGATAATAATCATGCTTTTCAAAGAAGGGATGATCTTTAATGTTTAGAGATTCACATAATGCTCTTCATGATTTTTTGGGATAGACACTGGTTTTTGACACAAAATGGAGAGTATTTTCAAGGTTTTAGATCAGAACAGGTGTAAAAAAATTTCTGGTCAATTGCGGCAAAACTCCACCATTGCGGTTGTTATCCAAAATCTAATCATACAAAAAAATAGGCACTAAAAGAGAAATTTGCATGTACATGTTACCCAGTTAACACTATCTTACAGATTTTGATGATTTACATTCACTTACTACATTTATTATCAGATTTTTATGTACTCTAAGTATTGATCAAATTATTATACATTCAAAATTCATCATTGATCATTACATTGTGCATTCATAAGAATGTAGTACAAATGTCCTTTGATTCATATTTCATGTTTCAATAAACATAGTACATTGCAAATGAAAGTAAAAAACTGAGGTATGGAATAAGGGTCCCATGCATTGCCTTGTGTTTATATCTTGTGTCTGCTAGTAGTTCTGTCAGGTCTTCATCTGCATCTAGGTCACTCCCGAGTCTCCATCAACATTCAGGTCCTTAGGGCAAATATCTACATGAAAATGGAAAAAAAGAACAATGGTTAGATCCAAGAACAATGGTTAGATCCTGATGGATCTAAGCAATGCAAGATAAAATTACATACATTAGCTATCTACTTCTATCTGCATATCAATCTGAAGTAATAAATGTAACAAGAAAACATAAATCAGCACTCACTATAAGGTAGTGTTAAAGGGACGTGTTTTGATACATGAAACCTTTCACTTCTAATATCTATTGTAGTGTATGTTTTCAATTTTGAACAGGTCTGACATATGAATGAAAGGAACTTAATATTTTCATTTGAAGAAACCCTTCTCATGTTAAGTTCAACTTGTTAGTCCATCAAATCACACAAATCAACTAGTATTCATGACTGAATGTATTCTTGCATTCACTCACA
>MU224907.1:723031-738013 GCA_018584345.1 Thuja plicata
AACTCCAATCAGATCACATGGGTTACTCCACCCATCTCTCCAGTCCACATGGGTAACTTCACCCACCTCTTCAGTTCAAAAAGGTAACTCATAATTAGCTCCTCAGTTAACCAAACTCTATCTCCTCAACCAAATAAAGAGGTGGAGTTTACCGAGGATCTCTCCTGTTCCTTTTGATCTCAACCGTTCATCTCCCCATCTCTGGGATTGATCTCAACCATTCATTTCATCACAAATTCCTATATAATAAATCCTTCATAACCATTTGAAGGATCCAGGATTTCAAGCTCTCGTGCGCCATGACTATGTCAGTTTGGTTCTAGCATTCAATCCATCTTGCGATCACACCCACATTTCAATTGTCAAATTCTCAACGCTTCTCAAGTCATAGACGCTGCCCCGCCAATACTAAGCATCAAGAACAACGTTTCAGAAGGAGTAGAGAGAAACAATAGAAGCTTAAAGCATCGAGGGGTTTGCATTTACTTGTCTTCCTTTCTCTTGCTTGTACATTTTATTGCTCACATTTCTGTTATTCGTTTATTAGTTATTCTATACTTGATTTGCATTCACTTGTGAAACCTTTGCTACTAACCCCTGCCCTTGGAAAGTTGTGAGAATTCAGAGAGTGAGGCATACAATAACTCTTATGTTTGGGACTATAACACATTGGTAAATTGCACAACATATGGAAGGTATGGTCATATTGCTACCAACTGTATGAGAAAATGAACCAAAAGGTCAAGAGGTTGGACCAATCTAGGTATGGCATGTTTACACTATCATAAGGTTGGACATGTGATAAAAGATTGCAAAGACCGACTGACAGAAAAAAATACACATCCCAATGGAAATACCATTGATGACATCAAAATAATGAGAAACAAGATGTGGGTAAAAGCCACAAACACTGAAGGTACTAGAACAAGCAATACAAATGGTGACACCCCATCCACTGGATCCGGTGGCATCACTACATCTAACTAGATTGCACAAGTAAGTATGAAACTACATTATGACAAGTTTTACTATGCATCAGTTCCATTATACATAGTTCATATTTTAATATAGGCATGAAAAAAGATGCAATATATTGTCACTTGTTAATCTATTGAAAAGAAACCATCGGTTATTGGGCACAATATGCATCGGTGAACACACACATAAAAGTTAGACTTACCAGAATGTATCGGTCATTACACAAGCTAAGTGTAACCTGACAGACATAGATAAACATTGAATCAACCAAAGCTGTCATCGCAACCTCACCGATAATCATCGGTGAAGTCTCCAAAAACGCTAGCTACCCTGACACTTTGCACAAACATTGACGGTGTTATGGATGTCTTTACCGACAAAAGCAGTCCTGAAAAGGAACCCATCAGCAAAACATGTAACTCAATAGTTGAGTTAGATAGTGAAGAGGTATAGATCATAGGCCAAAAATAAACTGATGTTATAGATGAGGACTAGTCAAAAGTAGGTAAAGATGATCAAGTACTAGATAGCCCCATCCACATAAACTTGAAGAATGAAGAAGTTACCAAAGAAGAACTATCAATAAAAGGTAACTTAGATGTTGAATTAAATGATGATTCATGGTTAGAAAACATTGTCGATACCATTACAGGAAAAGAACCTGCAACAGAGGTTCAAAAAGATGAAGACATCAATGTTGCAGAGGGTAAGACCGACGGACAGGACATAGCTATTGACACTGCAACAGTCAATACACCAACAAATATGAATATGTTAATAGATGCTATTGATATACAGTCAAGTCAGGATAAATCATCTAAGAAAGATGATGACATACCCAAGGATATGGGTACCGATGAAAGCCAAGGTGCATCCAATACTCCTAAGGATACAAACATTGACATGAAAGATGCAACCGATGAGCAACAGGATGTATCAAAAGAACAAAGTAAAGAGACAGATAAAACAATTGATGATACAATGAGAAAGGTTGAAGAGCAAGTTAAGAGTCAGGTAGTCAAGAAAAATGAGGAATTAAAACTAAAAGAAGATTCATCTGCTGATACACCTAAGGTACATGAGGAGACGTCTTCACCAAACCGGCCGGTGAACACAGAATAAATACAAAAGGATGCCTCATCCTCTCAACACTCACCAACTAAATCAACCCAGTCTCAAGCCTTACAAATGGTGGTACATCAATCTACCACCTAGCCAAAGAAGAAGAAAAAGAAAATAGTAAAGAAGAATATATTGGCTGTGACACTTGATGAAGTCATTGAAGTTCCAAACTGGGACAGTACCACATTGGACAGTGACAAACTTCAAGAGTTTGGAGTGCTTTGTCAGAGGAAAGCCATACAAAAGAAGATGATACAAGAACATAGGGAAAAAATGGCGCTTGACAAAGCTAAAGAGATACTCCAACAACTTGTTCCTGAAGTAAAACTTGAAGAAAATGCTTCAGTAAAGGAACAAATTGTTGTTCTCACCGAGGCTATAACAAAGCAAGGTATAGAGGCAGATCAAGCAATGGAAGATCAAGCAGAAAAGAAATATCAATTCAAGTTAATTGATAAAATCAGCCAATAAGTGGCATTGAACAAGGTAAAGCTCTCAGAACTCAATGATGAATTAGAGTCGATGATTACTGAAGCAATCACCTTAGTTCATAAAATGTGCACACTGGAGAAATTTGGAAAAGAAAATAGTGACAAACTAGCAGAAATTGATTCAAATGTCACAAAAAGTGAACAAAGCCTAACCTCGCATGTTGATAGCATAAAGGCACATCATGACATGGTCATAGAGGCACATCATGACATGGTCATAGAGGAAAATAGGCTAAGGAAAGAAATATGGGATGCTGAGACACAATTCAGAGGTGAGATTACTGAACTACATGCACATATCCTGCCCAATCTTACCATTCTGCAGCAACATATTTTTTATGCTAGAAATCTGATAGCAACCCCTGAGATGTCTGTAGTAGACAACATCTATGAAATACATGTACGGATTTCACTGGAGCACATGGATCTAGAAATTTTGAAGGAGAAATGGGAAAAGATGATGGAGGAAATCAAGTCCTCACATTCCCACCTTTTTGAAAAGCTGTAAGTACCTTTGCCTTTAGAATCAAAAAAGGAGGAAAGGAAATGTATATAGTTATGTACAATATATATATAAAAAAAAAGGAAAATAAAATACATAAGGATATGTATATATACTTACACTTACCGGCATATACATAGGGGGAGTCATTCAAATGACTTAAGGAAGAAGTATACATAGGTGTACATACTAATGCACTCAGTATGTTGCACAACATATCATGTTTTTGATACTAATGTCAAAGGGGGAGATTGATGACATTATTTTTCCATTAGTACACTTAGTGAAAAACATTGACATAGATCACCGACAGACTAAAGCATTACCGACAAACAACAAGCATACCTGACAGAACACAAAGGTCATGAAAAATGCTAAGTACAAAAGTGTCAAGCATCACCGGCGACGACAAGCATCACCGGCGACCACAAGCATCACCGGTGACCACTAGCATCACCGACGACACAGTTTTCAGAACTAACCCGAAAGAAACAAAAAAGGCATACGTGACGACAAGTTCAAGAAAGGAACACTGATGACCATGAAAACCGACCATCAAAACTGACAGATAGATAATGAACCCGCAAATTGTGGATCCAATTTTCACACGACGGATAAAGCAATGTAATTATATTTATAGAGTTTTATTTTGTTTTAAATCACAATTTGATGGTCATGCAAGCTTTATGTAAATGCTTTAAAGCATCCTAACGGATCTAAAGCATATCTAACTAAAGATCTAGTTCAAGTTGTAAACCTTGGATCTAGAGTTAACTTGTGATGAATGAATCAAGAATTGAACCTAAATTAGTATAAATAGATGTTCATACTCAATTATGAGTACATGAATTCACATTGTTGATAGCCGCCATGAGCATCTAAGGAGCAAAAGTCAGAATTCATGAAAAGGTCAGAAACAGAATACATCAGTTATCAAGAACACACAGAGGCTACCGATAAGCAGAGAAATGTATTATTCAATCATGGAAGGATGATTACTAATATGTATGAAGCTTTATAGGATCTGTTATTAGCAATTGAAGATTGAATTTATCATCAGATCATAGACTTATGTAGTTGCATTCTAACAAGTGCATCACATCTAAAATCCTTTTATAGAAGGTGGACTTAACCGTTCTTTCCAAATCTCTTAATAGAGTGCACACTTAACAGTGTTGCTAAAGCTTCAAAAAAAGTAGATCTTAACAAGTCTCCACTGTAATACTCCTAACAGGGTAGGTCATCATAAGTGACCAATTGTAAGCCTTAACCGACCCCTTCTTATCTGCAGATAGTGAAGTTTTGTGGGTAACAATCCCCACCGTAGTTTTTACTTCCTTAATAGGAGTTTTCTGCGATATCATATCTTGTGTTATGTGCTATCTATTTTCATGAATGTTTCTTTTATAGTTACATACAAAAAGAATATATGATATGATTGCATATACATAAAGAAAGATGAATAGTTAGATAAGATATTTTACAAACTAATAATCAAGGGTTAATGGGCTAACCAAGAAAAGTTTTTAGAGGTACTGATTAACCCCTCCCCTCTCAGTACATCATCTCAATATAATTCCAACAATAAGAACTTTTCTTGATCGGATGGGTAGATGAGAGGGGGGATGAAATTCCAGCGGCAGATCAAACAGGTTAGATTCACGTAATACTAATGACGACTCTGATAGTGATGTTAGGACGCTTCACAATCTAGGCAATCCTTCAGAGAGTGGCGTAATAGATATTCTCTTACTAGTTGAAAGTGTTGATCATGGTAATGTGGTGCTATCCATAGAACCAATTAGATATTTGTCTCTAATGCACCCAAACCTTATTGAGTGGAGTCCAAACGTGCCTTTAAACCTGATTTCTTGCCCAAATGACTATACTTTGGTCTGTTACCTTAATGTTATTGAACCTCTTACCTATTCCACCAATGCAATGAGTGTGAACATGATGGAGGGGGATATCAAGTTTCTCAATCTTAAAAAGAAAAAGAGGTCTAGCGGTGAAAACCATGTTGTGACAGTGTTAGAACCTAAAATAGTAAAAACAAATGACGCATCCAATGGTGAAAACTTCTCAGAGGCGTCAGAGGATGGAAAGCTTGATATCCTACCTAATCACCTTTAGGAGTGATCTTCAGTACTCATAGAGCTGACAGAACTAGCCAGCTTGGGAATGACATAATCACCTCAATTGATATATTTAGCACATTCTTTGTCCAAGGAAGAGAAGCAACAGTTCACTCAGTTTTTCATTAGCAAAAAGATCAACTTCACCTTGTCATATTCATATATGCCAGGACTTGACACTGATTAAATAATACACCAATTGTTTATTTCTTCTGACATTAAACCAGTCAAACAAAATCTCAGGAAAATGTACCCTCATGTGGCACTATTGGTCAAATCTGATTTAGAGAATTTTATGAAAGAAAAATTCATCAAAGCTATCACATATGCCGACTGGATCTCAAGTATTGTGCATGTTTCTAAGACTGACAAATCAATCTGAGTTTGCACAGACTTCCAAGATCTAAACAAATCTTGTCCCAAAGATGACTTCTGACTCCTCGACATTGACATGATTGTGTACCTCACAATAGGATATGAGATGTACTCCCTAATGGACAACTTATCAGGATATAATTAGATAAGGATAACACTTGAGGATCAAGAAAATACAAATTTTACTTGTGCTTAGGTCACGTTCTACTGGAATTTCATGCCTTTCGGTCTTAAGAATGTGGGGGCAACATATCAGAGATTGATGACAACCATATTCCATGATATGATGCACAAAAATATGGAATATTATGTTGATGACACTTGGGCTAAATCAGCAACAAGAGGTACATACTTGGTTGACTTGGAGAAAATCTTGGACAAGATGGAACATTTCAAGTTGAGGTTGGACCCAAAGAAGTTTTCCTTTGGTGTAACATCTAGTAAACTCCTTGGGTATATTGTTTCAACAAAAGGCATTGAAGTTGATCCAAAAAAAGTGAAATCCATAATGGAAATGTAACCACCAAGGAACATCAGTCAAATCCAAACATTGCAAGGGACACTACAATCAATCAAAAGGTTCATCTCACAATTAGTAGATAAAGCTTAACCCTTTAAAAATACATTACATAAAGGTGTTACATTCAAGTTGGATGAAGGGTGTGAAAATAACTTCCAACAAATTAAGGAATATCCAGCAAATCCACCCATTCTAATGGAACCCATACTAGGGAACTCTATCCTTCTATAAATATCTGCTAAAACAACATTTCTTGGAGCTATGCTGGCACAACATGATGGAACAGGGAAATAAAGAGCCATCTATTACATCAACAAAACAATGGTTTCCTATGAAAACAATTACACAATCATCGAAAAACCTTGCCTAGTTGTATTCACTTCACAAAAGCTCCGACATTACATGCTGTCACATTCTGTCAAGTTGATTGCAAAGATTGATCCTTTAAAGTGTGTATTAAACAAAGCAACCTTGACTGGTAGACTGGAAAAATGGGTGATGATACTTAGTGAATTTGACATTGAATACATAAACAAAAAGGTCATCAAGGGGCAAGTCATTGCTAATCACCTGGTGGATGCTCCTCTTCAAGAAAATAAATTGCTTATCATCGAATTCTCTGATAAATCTATCATACATTTGATAGAACACCCATTGAAAATTTTCTTTGATTGATCATTCACACAACAAGGGTCTGGAGCTGGTGTACTATTCATAACTCCACAATGATATAAACTCCCTAAAGCTTACAAGATGATTTTCCCTTGCACAAACAATGTTTCTGACTACGAAGCCTTAGTGAATGGACTAAAGTTAGCTATCAAGTGGAAAATCATGGAACTACACATTTATGGAGACTCTTAGTTAGTGATCAATACCAGACTAAGGATGAAAATATCACATTGTACAAAAGAATGGTTGATGACCTAAAGAAGTACTTTGTCTTTATCGCCACCCAGCAGATCCCAAGAGTAGAAATAAAAGTAGTCAATGCCATGGCTACTTTATCCTCAATGTTACAATTGGGAGAACATTATTTTTGCTATGACTTCCTGGTGGAAGAACTTCCCTTTCCATCCTATGATACCCCAAAATCTGAGATAATATGTTCAATTGTGGGCATTGATTCCTCTGGGTACAATGAGATATACTCATACCTATAAGACCAAATAATTACTAAGGAATTATCTAAAAATGAAAAGAGAAACCTTATAAGAAATGCATCGCGTTACTTGATCATCGCTAATGACTTGCATAGACGAGGTCTAGATGATACTCTTCTTAGATGTCTTGAATGCGAAGTGTCTGAACGTGTGCTAAAGGAAATCCACAAAGGTATTTGTGGGTCTCATTCAAATGGTCTCTCATTGGCCAAGAAACTCATAAGGGTTGGTTACTACTGGCCTTCCATGGAGAAGGACATTGTTCAGTTTTCCAAATCTTGCAAGAAATATCAACTACATGGTAACTTGATACACGCTTCCACTTGAGAGTTGTTACCTTTTATCACACACTAGCCATTCCAACAATGGGCCTTTGACATGGTAGACATATATATCCTTCATTATCCAACGAACACAAGTTCATCATAACAACCACTAAGTACTTCATAAGTGGGTCAAAGTAGTCCCGCTTATCAAGGCGACCAGAAAACAACTATCAATGTTCATCCTAAACTATATTATCTGCAAGTATGAGATACCTTCCTCTATCATAAAAGAGAATGGGGGGAAATTCAAGAACAAAGATATTGATGAATTGTGTGAGAAATTCCATATTACCCAACACTATTCCTCTATCTACTATCCACAAGGGAATGGACACGTTGAAGCATCAAACAAAAATACATTGAAAATATTATAAAAGGACAATGAGCAGATCGAGAAAAGATTGGAATCTCCAGTTGAATCCACCTTTATGGACCTATCAAACTAGTATTAGAACGCCTACAGGGGAAACACTATTTTCCTTGGTATATGGTGTAGAAGTAGTATTACCTATTGAGGTAGAGATATCCTCACTCAAAGTCTCTTTACAGGGACTCATAATTGATGAGGATTATGAATCCAAGAATTAGAGCTGCTTGACAAGAGGAGACAAGAATAATTTAACCATCTAAGGGTCTTTTAGAAAAGAATGTCTAGAGGCTATAATAAGAAAGTGAGACATCAATAATTTTAGGTTGGTGATCTTGTGCTTGGAGAAAATCCAAAAAATCAACAAAATCAAGAACAAAAAGGCAAGTTTGAACCCAATTGGCTGGGTCCCTTCGTAGTTACTACAATATTTGACTCTAGAGCCTATCAACTGTCAACTCCACAAGGGGAAACATTTCTCGATCCAATCAACACAATCCACCTGAAAAAGTTCTACAACTAGACATTCTAAGAAAATTGCAGTTCCTATACATAGAAAATGATCCTGAAAAAATTTCAAACAGAACATAAAAGCTGAAAAATAAAAATAAAATGGAAAAAGTGGTGAAAAAATGACCATCCTGGTGAAAACTTGGAAAACAAGCACCTTGATGGATCACAAAGAAATGAAAAAATAAAATAAAAATTGAAAAAGAAAAAAAGTGCATTGGTGAAAACCTGATAAATAGGCACCTTGGTAGAAAAAATAGCAATTTTGCCAAGTGGTGAAAACCTGGAAAACAAGCGTCACTTGTAACTAATGCTTTTTCTATCAATACATAACTTGGATTTTCCGCCTACATAGGCTTGAGCTTGCTTGCATATTCTTTCAGTCACTTTCATAACCTTGTGCAACTCATCTCAATTGGCGTCTCACCACCATAGCTTAGAATCGGTCGATTTCTTATTCCTGCAGACTCATTCCTCGCTAAGGGAAATCTCCTCACAATTTTGGTAACCAATTCATCATCTTATGAGTCGTCTCACCAATCAAAGTTAGTTATCACGGTCTCTCAACCCAGTAGATAGTTTGCCCCTAACACAACGGTGTTTCTCAACACCCTAATCAACAATGTTTCTTAACACTACCTATTTGGAAACATATGTGTTTCTCAACACACATTGGATAAAATAAACCTTCATCTTGACTTAATAACACTCAAGCACACAACTGTGTTTTTCAACACTACGCACTCACAAGCACAATGGTGTTTCTCAAACACCCTACACAGACAAACATATAATGATCACACTTTCAGAAAGCATGATGAATATTGTTTGTTATCAATATTTTTCATGTATTTTCTTTGATTGTTGCTTGTTGGTGTGGTCCCGATGATCTTGCAACGTCAACTAAACTGGGTGTCTGTGATAAGAGCCTCCACATTAAGGTGGAAAAGCCTCACATATCTCGACTCCGTTTATTTGTACGCCAAGGTGAGGTTTGTAATGTCCCCTTCTGGGATCACCTTTTTCTTTGCCTTTGCTCTCAAAATTTGAATAATAATTTTTTTTATTATTGTTCCTCCTTTTTGGATTGCAATTAAATCTCCTTTTTACTTTATTGAAAATGTCACCACTTTTCATTAGAATTAAGTCACCACTTTTCATTTTTGCCTATTAAAAAAGTCACAACCTTGTATCATGGTTGCCTCTTTAGAAGATTCACAACCTTTCAGATTTACTAGCCTTGGAAGAGTCACAAACTTTTATTAACTCCTATGCTCCTTTATTACTTTTCCTTTTCTTTTCCAAATGAAGTTTTCTTCTCCCTTTTTATATCTCATGTTTGAGGGACTCACAAATTTTCCTTTCACGCCTATTGACCCTTCATTAGCTTAACCAAGTTAGTTATATTCTAATTTTATTATTTTATATTTTATATTTTATTATTATTATATCAATTATATATTATATTATTTTATTATTGATATATTATATTATTATGATAATAATAATAGATTATATTATATTATTTATCTTTTTATTTTTATTTCTTAATCTATTTCTATATTTTTATTTTCTTATTAAAATCTTATATTTAAGCTTAATGATTAAATATTATTTAATTAAATATCTATAATTTAATGTTAAAATATTACTATGAGATAAGATATATAAGAATTAAATATATATTTCAATATTATTATCTGTTTAGTAGATTTTAATTCATTGTTATATTATTAATATAGTTAATTGAATAATAAATTATATTATAGTTTATTATCATTTATTTGTTCATCCTTTTATTTTTATTATTTATTATTAAATCCCTTTTTAGAAAGGGACACTACAATTCACCTTTCCCCAAAATTTCTTGTCCTCAAGCAATGCAAACCTTTGGTGTGAGTGGTATCCTACTATGTAAATCTGATATCCAATCCAATGACCCTAGAATGTCAATTTCAACTTGAGATTAGAACAACGATATATTTACAAATAGAAATTTATCAAATCTAAATACTATAATATTCAATTAAAATAATAAGAATAATTCCAAGATGGAACTTATCTTGATGTACTATAGTGTTTCTCTGCTCCTTGATGAATGATCCTTCCGGGTATAGAGAATATCTTTCTTAATTCCTTTCTAGGAATCTCAACATTCACTAAGAATGCCCTCGATCAAGTCTCAACATTCACTAAAAATGTCTTTGACACTCACTAAGAATGTCTTCAGTTTTTGACACTCACTAGGAATGTCTCTGACACTCACTGTGAATGCCTTTGACACTCACTAAGAATGTCCTAGATATTGACACTCACTAAGAATGCCTTGATTTTCTCTTACACTCACTAAGAACGCCCCGAATCTTGGCATTCACTAAGAACACTTTGATTTAGTTTGACACTCACTAAGAATGTCCTCTATCTTGGCACTCACTAAGAATGCCTTGAATTGTTTTGACACTAACTAAGAATGTCCTAGATCTTGGCACTCACTAAGAATGCCTTGATCTTGTCTAACACTCACTAAGAATGTCTTGGATCTTCACACTCACTAAGAACGCCTTGATCTTGTCTAACACTCACTAAGAATGTCTTGGATCTTCACACTCACTAAGAACGCCTTGATCTTCTCGGACACTCACTAAGAATGTCTCAATTCTTGGCACTCACTAAGAATGCCTTGACATTCACTAAGAATTCCCTCCACCAAGCACATCTTGGATCAATTGCAATGCTCACTAAGAATGCCCTTTACACTCACTAAGAACGCCCTTTACACTCACTAAGAATGCCTTGATCTGGTTTGACATTAACTAAGAATGTTCTCGATCTGGTCTTGACATTATTTAATTTGTAAGAGGTAACAACCCCTCTCTCCATCTATTATTGCCTTTCTAAGAAATGGATAATTCAATCTCCTTTAGAAGAATCTTAATCTCATGCGCATGTACTCCACTTCACAAACTTCCATCTAACAAACAATCATAAGTCATTTGTACTTTTTGCATGCAAGTCTGTACCTTGAATTTATATGATTTTCTCATAATTTTGCATCAACCACATATTTTTCTTTAAATTTGATCACAGTTCAAAAATGTTATCAACTTTTCTCTCAATGTATTCTATAAACTCTTCTTCCAAATATGCACTAAATCCCTCATTTACAAGTCTGCAATGTTGGGGTATCTTGATTGCTTATGGATATTGCAAATTTTAATCTGTATATTTTCTTGAATCTATCATAAGTCTACCATATACATTTCCATAAAACTTCTAGGTATTTCCTTTAAAATTTCACCTATCAATTTGGCATATCATATATATATACTTTTGTTTCACGTCTCCTTCAATTCTTCCCCAAATTGGATGATCCTACACGGAAATATTTCCACTCTACACTGTTGTATTTGTTAGATATTAAGTGATTCTGATGGATTCCTTACTGTTTAGTTTTAACCCTGTAGGATGGCAGGATCATGCTCTAATACCACTCTACTATCTCCTTCTAGGATCACCTTTTTCTTCGCCTTTGCTCTCAAAATTTTAATAATAATTTTTTTATTGTTGTTCCTCCTTTTTGGATTGCAATTAAATCTCCTTTATACTTTATTGAAAATGTCACCACTTTTCATTAGAATTAAGTCACCACTTTTCATTGTTGCTTGTTGAAAAAGTCACAACCTTGTATCATTGTTGCCCCTTTACAACCTTTCAGATTTACTAGTCTCAGAAGAGTAACAAAATTTTATTAATTACTATACTCTTTTATTCCTTTTCCTTTTCTTTTCCAAATGAAGTTTTCTTCTCCCTTTTTATATCTCATGTTTGAGGGAGTCACAACTTTTCCTTTCATGCCTTTTGACCCTTCATTAGCTTAACCAAGTTTAGTTATATTCTAATTTTATTATTTTGTATTTTTATTTTATTATTATTATTATATCAATTATATTATTTTATTATTGATACATTATATTATAATAATAATATATATATATTATATTATATTATATTATTTATCTTTTTATTTTTATTTCTTTATTTCTTTATCTATTTCTATATTTTAATTTTATTATTAAAATCTTATATTTAAGTTTAATGATTAAATATTTTAATTTAATATTATTTAATTAAATATCTATAATTTAACGTTAAAATATTACTATGAGATAAGATATATAAGAATTAAATATATATTTTAATATGATTATCTATTTAGTAGATTTTCTTTTATTGTTATATTATTAATATAGTTAATTGAATAATAAATTATATTATAGTTTATTATCATTTATTTGTTCATCCTTTTATTTTTATTATTTATTATTAAATCCTATTTTAGAAAGGGGACATTACAAGGTCGGAACTATCTCCTTGACTATTATTAATCTTCTTGTTTACGCAAGATCACACTCATGGTCATCTTGGCGATGTATGCCTCGATACTGGTGTACCCTTGCAATATCAACTGGAAACAATGTTTAGGTCATCTCACCTCTAATACCTCGATGCTTACATTGGTTCCCATCATTTTATCCAATGAAGGTCATACTCATATCCTTATGGTCGCAGTGGCACCAGTAAGGGTTGTAGCAACTTCAATGTCCCAAACGCTCGATGATGACACAAATGGCTAAAAGGAATCAGTGACTAGAGTCATGTCGTAGATTGCATATCATCTTAGGCTTGCTTTCATAATGAAATTATAACATTGAAGAGCTATCCATTAAAAAATCCTTCGCCAAAGCAGTCAACAACATTCATCCTCTTAAAGATATATATTTTCAAGAAAGGGTCAGAATCAATCATACAAGGGTTATGGAATGCTAAATCATCACAGTATTTAGAGATACAATGATAAGAGAATGATGCATGATAAATAGATACAAACAAGATACATCTCATTCAAGATACATGAGAGAACTCATCAGGATATGCAAGCAAATATAATACAAGATGCTAATCTAATATGAGATATCACATGAGAAAACAAGATAAGAAAGCATGTATTAAAGATATCACAGCAGAATTGATCATATATATATATATATATATATATATATATATATATATATATATCAAAATTGTCTACAAAAGGGTGATCATGTGATCTCGAGAAAAATATACATACTCGATGCAAATGAATAATGTATACATCTATGTATCTAAAAAAAATAGAATGGGATAAGACAGAGAAGGGGATATCAATACTCGCTCCCTCCCTCACAATCTCGAGGTGCGGGAGGAGGAGGTGCATCTTCTCTCGATGGTGCGCTTGCTCCCTTAGACCTCGTCGTGTATTGAGAATATGGGGGTACCTCCTAATCCAATGGTATCGCTGCGCTATATGTCATGACATAATATACCGCCCTGCTAGTCTGATGAATGACCACATGTTGGATCCTATCTTACATTGTTTTCAAGGTCTCAATATTACAGTTTCTCTCAACTATCTGAGACTACACAACTTCCAGCTCTAGTTGCAACCCTCTGACTCACCATCTAAAAGTACAGATCACATCCTATGGGGTATGCTCCCTTGGTCCCTCATCCTCACCCGTTCCTACTTGTGTATCCCTCCTCCAATGAACCTGTTGGGAAACCTCATCCTTGAGACCCTATGGTGCTACTCCCATCTCAACATCTACTGAACCCACGGGAGGGACATCAACTCTAACTGATCCTAAAGTCCCACCCTCCCTGTGTTGTTATTGCTGACCTACTACTGGTGCTCTGCTTGAACTAGCACCAGGGTCTCCTCATGCCCTCCTAGGAATTGTGTCCCTAGGCGCTCTACCAAAAACTATCTTATCCTGTGGTCGGGCATCCTCCTCGTCAATTCGTGAAACCCTCTCTGTCGAATTCATGAACCTCGGGAAAGGATGCTGCGCAAAGTAATCTCAGTACTCTAGAGTGACCCCTGCATCTACAACGTCATCCAAATAGTCTCAGGATGCCCTCCGCAACTGTGTGATCTCCTATACCGAAAGGATGGGAAATAATATGGGAACCCATCCTTGTCGCTCCTCGTCTACAAAATGAGCATATGCAGTTGTACGCCTCTCTCTGAATTCCCCACAGCTTTCCAAGGGCGGGGGTTAGTAGCAAAGGTTCACAAGTGAATGCAAATCGAGTACGCAATAACTACTAAACGAATAACAGAAATGTGAGCAATAAAATGTACAAGAAAGAGAAAGGAAGACAAACGAATGCAAACCCCTCAATGCTTGAAGCTTCTATTGTTTCTCTCTACTCCTTCTGAAACGCTGTTCTTGATGCTCAGTATTGGCGGGGCAGCGTCTATGACTTGAGAAGCGTCGAGAATTTGATATTTGAAATGTGTGTGTGTGATCGCAAGATGGCTTGAATGCTAGAACCAAACTGACATAGTAATGGCACACGAGAGCTTGAAATCCTGGATCCTTCAAATGGTTATGAAGGGTTTATTATATAGGAATTGGTGATGGAATGAATGGTTGAGATCAATCCCAGAGAT
>MU224907.1:752958-767728 GCA_018584345.1 Thuja plicata
TTGGCTGATGTAGAAGCTATGGATGGCACTCCTTGCAAGATGACTCTAGCACGACGAGTAGTTATAGCGCAATTGTTACCTTGGTCCCTGATGGTGATTGCGGCCACATGATTATCTGAAGGATTTAGGCAATTTATGATATTATCACTATTGGCATATGTGTAGTTGACTTTATTGGTTTTTTTACCAGACCCGGAGGCTTTTCCTTTGTTGTGATCACGGAAGGTATCATTGAAAATGGTGTGATCAGTTGTGCCTTTAGCTTGAGTGTTCGTCACATCAATGATCCCTGTGTCAATGAGGTCTTGGATAGCATGTTTTAATCGGTAGTAGTTAACTGTTTTGTGCCCCTTGACCCGATGAAATTCACAGAAATCTTTGTCATTGTACCACCTTGGTTTGATTTCCTCTTGTTCAAAGTCTCTGATTGCTAGGAGAGTGATAGTGTTGGATTGTATCAGCTTACGTAAAACAGATTCTATTGGTTCTCCCAATGGTGTGAAATCTCTTTGTTGAAATTGGAATCGTGGTTTACGTTGATTCTATTGTTGATTGTTTGATACAATGGTTGCTTGCACAGGGGGAGGTTGGTTCTGGATGTATGCTTGTTGACTAGGCCCAGTGGGGTTTTGGTTTACCACAGGTGCACCTTGTAGTGATACCTTGGGTTGCGGGTAGTTGACCATTTTTATATCAATGACACCATCACTAGTGACATTTTATATCAATGACACCATCACGAGTATCAGGCATATCAAGAAACCATCCAAACTCACAATCTCTTATTTGACCTCTCTCTACATCTGATAAATCTATCACTAACCTCATGGTCGGTAGGAAGGTCTATCAGAACTGAATATCAAGAAGTTGTGCCTGCAAAAGAAAAACAATGGGAAATCATCAATAAATGATCAAAATCAAGCTAAAAATGCTAAACAAATGAACAATGACTGTCAGATAAGCTACAAAACATGTCGAGGAATACAAGTCTCTTATCAGAGAAGACAAATTTTGGCGATCAGACATTGAAAAATGCTCACTGTCCCCCATACAAAAAAGTGCAAACATGACAACTGACATGAGAACTTGTACGAGTAAGGATTATAGGCCATACAACAAAACAATCTGATACAAGTAAATATATAGGAGAAAATGACATTCTATTCCTTCAAGAAGTGGCTTGTATCAGTTAAGGTTGCTTCCTAGATGACAAAACTAATGGGCCGATATGACAAAACATTTTTGGATAGTTTGTCGTACGCGATTTCTTGCGGGTTTATACGACAAACCAATAAATCCGACTTGAAATTGACTTAAAGCATGAAATAATTAAACAAAAAATCACAAGAATAGAATCAACACGAAGGTTTTTTGACTACTCATTGGAGGCGGCAAATTTTGGGGCCGGTTGTGCCTCCTCATTCACTCGAATCAATGATTTTGCGGAGGGACCACCATTTTTCTCACATAAAGGTTTTAAAATTATAAAGTTGGAAGGAGAGAATGATTTGAAAATGACCCTTTTGGCCCTTATATATCTTTTTGACCTAATTTTCAACTTCCTCTGATTGACGTGAAAATCACACCCGTAGCTAATTTGACAGTCTTGAATCCATTTTCAGGATTGAAATTAAAATCTGACGTCATTCTTCTAGTAAAAAATACAAGTCAACCTATTAATCCAATGTAGTTGATCGTTGATGCCATCGTAACCAAATTCCTCATCAAGTCCCCTTCTCCATCAATCAATCTAGCTACACTCAACCTCAATCCAAGAGAGTAAACCCCAGTCAACTTTAGTCAAATATTGGTAAACATTGGTCAACCATACCTCAAATCAAGTTCTCCATCATTTTTGACCTACCTACAATAGATCTAATTAAATCAATATCCAATCCAATGCTTTCTATCCATCAAATCATCCGCAATAAAGCTTGCCACCCTAACAACATATCGATTTCGCTCTCGAGGGGTGACATAAATATATCAACAATTTGAATTAATCAACAACCCTCATCGCTAGGGGCTTTATACCTCTGTATCAAAACAAGGTTATTACTGCACAAGTGATTTCATTGACTCACATCAAGTCACATTGACAAACATATAACCCAGTTGAATATCTAGGGGCATATCAGTTTCATCGTATCACATTAATCCGATAGTCTCTCCTAATTAGGTGATTGGCTTCATTGGGACCCATATCAAGTCAATTATCCTAAGTGATTGATCAAATGGAAATTAATCTCATCACACCACATCAGGTTGATTAGTCATTTAAACCAATCAAAATATTCTTTGGGATGAATATTTAGTTTCACTGCATCACATCAAACTGAGTATTTAGATCTCGCTATCGATCTCCATTTAATCAAGTTCAGAGTTGGTGTTATCAGTCTTCACCCAATCAATTCCAGAGCTGGTATGTTTCAAGATCTCAATCAGTCTTTGCACAGTCAAGTCCGGAGCTGGTATCTTCAATCGATTTTTGTTCAATCAAGTTCAGAATTGGTTTCGAATCAAGCTGCTATAGATCCATCATAAGATATTCTTTGAATCAATGTTCTTCTCACACGTCGATTCAAAGAGGGGCAAATGTAATCACCTAAAATTGGTCTAGTAAACCTATAGCCCCTAATTTAATTAATTGGCCTTAAAATCCTAAATCCTAAAGGCCTTCAATGCTAGACCTTAATCATGCAAGAAAATCCTAATAATCCTCCTTGCATAATTAAATCAAAGTCTTGAATCAAAACATGGATTTACCAAATTTTTCCTTATCCTCCTTCAACAAACACAACTTTGACCAATCAACAATATTTCACACAGATGGAGCTCACATGGTTTGAAGGAGAATGCATCTCAACTGCCCTTCATGGCCAAATCTCAACCGTCCATCTTGAGGAAGTTTCTATAATAGGGATAGATCTCCTTGTTGAAGGGGAGGTAATTGTTGAAATATGATTATAATTCAAGTTTGATTCTAGGTTTTACTCATTGTATGATAGCATTCTCATTTTAGTATATTACTGTTAGAGTATCTATTTATCTTCACTTATTAATTAGATCATGTTGATTTAATTATTAAGTTGTCTATGTACTCTTTTTTCACTTAAGCTGTCTCTTAGGTGCATATAATTAATATTTCATATTAATTATATTGCACAACCTAGCTTTTACCTTTTTAGGGTTTTGTTCACCTTTAAGGTTGAACTTTTGTAATTATTGTTTCATTACTTTGGAATATAATTTTGCTCTCACTCCACTGAGATTTTCCAAGGCTGTGCTTCTGTCTCTGTGGTTTCCATTCAGCATCAGGTTATTTGCATGCAGGTGTTCTTGGCGAACTGTGAAGTCGGATTTCTCAACTTCTACATGGTATCAGAACCACCCTGTCGCTGCCTGGTTTGAATGTTTTTTGAAGTTGCAATTTGAAGATGAAAGCCATAGCTTCTCTGGAGTTTTTTCATCATTTTGGAGGAGGCGCTAGTTTTTGGAGTACTTTGAGCTAAAATGAACTCCACCATCGCGTTCAGAAGGCCTGGGAGAGTCGAAATACATATAAAAGTCATTGTTTTTGGTCACATTGACCTCTGGGAAAAAATTTTGGCCTCCTAGGCCGTATGGCACACATTTCAAAAAAAAAAAATTTAAAAAATATTTTTTTAAATGTTTTTAGTGCAGCCAGAGCAGCCACCGCCGCACTACCCCAGCCTGCGCCTGGCCCCCTGCTGGCGCGCCGCCCACCGGCCACCACAAAAGCCCACAGTGGTGCTACGCCTGAGAGCCACCCGGGAGCCGCCCGACCTCCACCTCCACCGGCGGCCCGCCACCTACCGCCCACCGGTGACTTCGCAATATGGTGGTGACGTCACCGACCAGAATTTTTTTTTTCCGGCGGTTTTTAAATTTTTTCGGCTATTTTTCCATTTTTTTGGCGACCGGATAATTTCTTCTGGCAACAAGGGACGGGTGTCAAATTTTTTCACGTGGACAGTGATGATCATTTGAAAGTCAAATTTTTTTCCCATGACTGGTTTTTTCCAGTGAGCTCTTTTTCGGAGGCGCAGTTGGTTTTTCGACCGTAACTTGAGCATACGGTGTCTGTTTTTGAAAAATGAAATATCACCGGAAAGGTGTTTCCAAGCTGGATGTGATGATGCTGGTCTTGTTTGCTGATTTGGCCATTTGAGCTCTCTTTTTTGGTGTTGAAGTAGAGGCTTCTGTTTCCTCCATCTCTACATCTGGCGTCTAGGTTTTCTTCTCATTTTTTGTGCTTTCAGTAATTGTTTCTTTGTTGTATGGGGGATAGAATCATACATTGTGGGAGGTGCTTTTTCTTTTTGTCATTTACATTCAGAAATGACCCTTCTACTTCTGTCTTCTTCTTCTCTCAATGTTGGACCCCTCTGTGGCCTAGCTGACACCGCACAATTACCACACCTGAAAAGCACACATGACCAGGCTACTAATGTCACGTGGCTTATGGTCATGTCTAGATGAAAACCAACCTGTCCTACAATTTCCTTTTAAGATTCTTCAACATAGGAATAAAATGGATGAAGCCATGGGCTTGATTGCACTGAACATCTCTGACAGTCTCCTTTTTCACCTGGATGGTTTGACAACTCCTAGGGCCATTTGGGGCAAGTTTTCAGGTTTGTTTGGCATAGTGAATGAGTTTCAGGCACTATAGCTTGATGCAGAGCTAACCACTTTGACTCCTACCAGCTTTCTCACTATGGAGGACTTCTTGATGAAGTTCAAATCTCTGTGCTTAGTTTTGTAGGGATATGGGAGAAACAAGACAAATGATGAGTGTATCTTCCTGATACTCTCAAAGTTGGGAGGACAATATCAAATCTTTTCTTCTACTTTCTACTCCACCATGGATGCTTTGGGTACTAGATACACCATGCCTTCATTCAAGAAATTTTGTGATCGGTTGACACGGGAACATGCAAAGATCCAATAGATGGATGCTTTTGGCTCTTCTAGCCAAGCATTGGTTGCTCAGTCTTGACAGGGGAAACCAAAAAAGAAAGCCAAACCAAAGAAAGATTTAGCAGGCAATGAGTATTCCTCCAAACTTGCATAGAAAAATGATTCCAAACCTCCAGCTAACCCTTCAAAGGGTAAATCTTCTTCAAAGTCTACTGAGTCTACCTCCAAGACTAAGAAGAAATCAGTTGAAACCTGTAGTTTTTGTGGAAAGGATGGACATCCCGTTTCTAGGTGTTGGAAATGTTTGGAGGCTTTAGAGGAAGCCATGCAAGAGCATCACATTTTAGCTCCTCATTCCACATCCTCCCCTACAGGGAAAGGTCATGCTCTTACTGCACGAGCTACGACTTCTTGGCCCACTTAGATTTTTGATTCCGGTGCCTCTCACCACATGACTCACACTCAGCAGTTGGTCACCTCACTTGCTCCTTGTGCTACTTCACAGATTGCTGTTGGGAACTCATCTCATCTTTCTGTTTTGGGTTCTGGTTTTGTTGCATTAGTTGGGGGTTCTCTTTAGGATGTTCTTTTTGTCCCTAACATTTCGACGAACCTATTGTCTATCTATCAGATTTGCCACTCTGGCTCTAGTAAGACAGTTGAGTTCTCACCACATGATGTGGTTATTCAAGACCTACATGATTCTAATATGATTGTGGCTACTGGGAGTGTTGGCATTGCATCTCGCCTATACAGATTTGATGGATTTGAGTCTTCTACTGGCACAGATTCTTGTCTTATAGCACATGCAGATTCAGCGATCAGACTTTGGCATGTGCATTTAGGCCATGTCAATTACAGATATCTTCAGAAGATGAGCACATAGGCACTTGTTCTTGGGCTTCCATAGATTACTTGCACTGATGGGGTTTGTCAGGGTTGTGTCCTTGGTAAACAACATAGGGATCCTTTTCCTCACAGATGGGCTACTCGTGCTTTGGAAACATTGGAGTTGATTCATAGTGACCTCATGTCATTTCCTACTCCTTTTTCTGGTGCCAGATATGTGCTTACTTTCATTGATGACTTCTTCAGGTGCACATGGGTGTACTTTTTGAAGTACAAGTCTAATGTCTTTGATTCATTTCGAGTCTTTAAGACATTTGTGGAGAAGCAATCTGGTCTTTCTATTCACCGGATACGCATAGATAATGGGGGGATATGTGAACCAAGCTTTCAGGGATTTTTGCTCTGAACATGGTCTTCAACATCAGTTTTCAGTGCCCTACACCCCTTAGCAGAATGGTGTGGCAGAGAGAAAGAATAGAACACTTTGAGAGATGGCTAATTGTATGATACAATCCAGGTCCATGGATTCATCCTTTTGGGTAGAGGCAAACAATTGTGCCAACTATATTCAAAATTGGATGCCTCACAAGGCAGTTCGACATATGACTCTTGAGGAGGCTTGGTCTCATGTCAAGCTTGATGTATCTTCATTCTGAGTTTTTGGTAGTGAAGCATGGGCATTTGTGCCTGACACTCAGAGGAGAGTGATGGAGCGGAAGAGCTGACACCTCATTTTTGTTGGCTACTGCGAGGATGTTAAGGCATACAGGTTGTTTGACCCTAATTCTAGAGAGGTCCTATTTCAACGTGATGTCCAGTTTGATGAGCGTCTTCCTGTAGTAGATACCCCGCTTCCAGAGTCTACTTCACTTACCACTACTCCCTCATCTCTTCTAGTTTTGTTTCAGGATGATGAGGATGATGATCTTGGTGATCCCCATTTACCTCCACCATAGAATCCTCCACCGATGCCTAGATGGGCTCGTGTTACAGTTGATGCTACAGGATCTCTAGCTGGTGACCTTTCCACTTCCCATCGCACCTGGTCTCATATTGTGGGTTCTAGTCTTCTGAGTCATTCTATTTGTGGTGATCCTCAGACCTTTGTGGTAGTGACAGGACATACTGAGTGGGACAGTGCTATGGAGGAGGAGTATTCTTCTTTGATGAAGAATCACACTTGGGATCTTTGTTCTCTTCCTAAGGGAAGAAAGTTAGTGCGATGCAAGTGGCTATATCATACTAAGTTTATTGCTGATGGTTCTATTGATAAGTACAAGGCATGTCTTGTTGCGAAGGGTTTTTCACAGGTTGAGGGTATTGATTACATTGAGACATTTGCCCTTGTCACCAAGATGAACTTTATTTGCCTTGTCTTATCCCTCGAAGCTTCTCAGGGATGGCCCATTTTTCAGATGGATGTGAAGAGTGCATTCTTGCACGGTGATCTTACTAAGGAGATTTACATGGAGCAGCCTCAGGGATTTGTGCAGGATTCCTCCTTGGTTTGCAGACTTTAGTGGTCTTTGTATGGTCTCAAACAGGCCCCTCGGGCTTGGTATGAGAAGATGGACTCCTTTCTGCTTTCTACATGATTCACACACTGTCATTCTGATCCTACAGTCTACATTCAGCGTCTTGAGGATGAGGTTTTGATCCTTGTGCTATATGTTGATGATCTTCTCATCATAGGTAGCTCATCTTCTATGATTCAGGATGTTCAGCGCACATTGATGGAGCAGTTTGAGATGACAGACCTTGGTCTATTACACTTCTTTCTAGGTCTGCAGATTGTTCAGTCCCCTATTGGGATCTTTGTTTACCAGCAGAAGTATGCTCTTGACATGCTTCGATGCTTTGATATGCTTGAATGCAAGATTGCTCCCACACCTTTTCAGTCGGGTGTTACTTTGTCTACCTCTTGCACTTCACCTTCAGAGGATCCTACATTGTATCGGCAGTTGGTTGGTAGTTTTTTATACCTGACACACACTCATCCCGATCTCTCCTTTGTAGTTGGTCTAGTCTTTCAGTTCTCACATGAGCCTCATGAGAGTCATTGGCAAGCTGCGAAGCATATTTTGAGATACATTCAGGGCACACTTATGTATGGCATTCATTACACATCAGGGGCTCCTCACATTGTTGGCTACACTGACTTAGATTGGGCTGGTGATGTTGATGATTGAAAGTCTACTTCTGGATTTGTTTTTTGTCTTGGCTCTGGTCCTATCACATGGTCATGCAAGAAGCAGAATGCTCGCACACTTTAATCTACAGAGGCTGAGTACAGAGCAGTAGTGCATTCTAGTCAGGAGATTCTCTAGCTTCAACAGTTGATGACTGAGTTTGGATTTCCTCCTGATCATCCCACTATCCTGTGGTGCGATAATCAGAGTGATATTCACATTTCCTGCAACCCGGTGGAGCATTAGTGCACTAAACACATTGAGCTTCATATGCATTTCATCCGTTAGCAGATTCAGGATGGTGTTCTCACTTTGGAGTACATTCCCACTGACACGCAGGTTGCTGACATCTTCACCAAACCTTTTGCATCTCCGCACTATCTTCAGCTGTGTTCTATGCTTGGGGTGATGGAAGTTGTCCTTGGGGGGTCTTTTTGAGGCCTTCCTTCCTGTATGTTTTTTCAGCATGTTTGTTTTATCTCTTTTTGGAGAGGGGTTTTTCCCACTGGGTTTTCTCCTTTATCTCTGGTTCATAGAGATTTCCTTGTATTGGGTACCTGATCAGGCCTTGTTGCTGGGACTCTCTTTTCCTACTTTCATAGTTGTGCTAGGTTAGCTTACCTCCTGAGCTTCACTTAAGGGGGGTGTTAGAGTATCTATTTATCTTCACTTATTAATTAGATCATGTTGATTTAATTATTAATTTGTCTATGTACTCTTTTTCACTTAAGTTGTCTCTTAGGTGCATACAATTAATATTTTATATTAATTATATTGCACAACCTAGCTTTTACCTTTTTAGGGTTTAGTTCACTTTTAAGGTTGAACTTTTGTAATTATTGTTTCATTACTTTGGAATATAATTTTGCACTCACTCCGCTGAGATTTTCCAAGGTTGTGCTTCTGTCTCTATGGTTTCCATTCAACATCAGGTTATTTGCATGCAGGTGTTCTTGGCGAACTGTGAAGTTGGATTTCTCAACTTCTACAATTACTTGCATTTTATATTAGATGACTAAATGTTGCTTCCATTTCTTAGTATTTTTGTTTCATTTTGTTAGATTAATATCATACTAGTTATGCATTAATCATAGAGGCATATTGCATATCATTTCAATGTCTATGAAGAGAAAATTATGCAAGTACATACATCATGCTCACCTTTGAATGTCTCATTTTGGATTCATCTAGTCACTAATTCTTGTGCCAATCTAATGAGAATTTATTGAGAATCAAACTCACTTCATCTAGTAAGCAATAAGCTAATTTTGGGGGTTTTTACATAATGAAAGAGTTCAATTTGATGATTAATAACCCCTAAGCTAATGGTTTATTGAGTGTTTGGTTGTTTTTAGGTTGATACCACATTTAGACCACATACTACCAACTTATCTCCTCTAAAACACTTCAAAAATATGGTTATTGATTCACGTATTGGCTTCCTGTAATAACCGCCTTCACAAATAAATGAATCGTTGCAAATTAATTACCAAAGGCTCGACAAGAAATAAATTTTGATTTTTTTCAACAATCTCAACGCACCACCTTTGTAGCTTGGTGACCTTTAAGTTTAAACTTCAGATTCTTCTGAAAATTCTTGTATGGCAACATTTTCCTTAAGATGTTGATTACTTGGCAGTTATTGTTTCATTTATTTCTCTTTTCATTTGGTTTGAACATGACTATATTTGGTGAATCAATGACTTTGAGAAGATTGGTAATTCCCAAAAGGACTTGTCTTCCTTCAAGCTCTCGTACAAACAACTAAATTTTTCTAATATGTAAACAACACACTTTTAGAATAGTCATATTTTCTTGCACCAATATTCTTAGGCTAGCCATGGTTTTTGAATTGCATCCTGAGTATATCTTTCAATATTGATGATAGAAACTTCTTGACAAGACCCTATATCTACAGAGGTCGAGCCTATCCTCAAAATTACAATTCTCAACACATTGTCTGAATTCTCTCTGAATCCCCCCAATCTGAATGATATCTCTCCCTTTCTATTGATATTCCATCTTGTAACTTCCTAAACATGACTCCTCTAATTCCTATGTAACTCTTCCAACCCCTCATACAAGACAACCTAATTAATATTTCATGTGAATAGATAATTTAATAAACTTAGCGAAATATTAATAATATAAATTAAATGCTAATTGAGGGTCTCAACATTTAATTTTATCAGAGTTTTATGATTAATTATATTTTAGGAGGGGACATTACAGTCCTCGCTCACTCAGTTTTCTTGTCCTCGAGCTAATTCAATCCTGTATGAAATTTTTTTTGATCATTTTCCCAAGTTGTATCTTCCACCGGTAGGTCCTTCCACTTTACTAAGTACTCTTTAATTACACACTTCCTAAGAGTATATTACATGGTTTCAATGATGACATCTAGAATTAAAATCAACTTTCCTTCCTCATCCAAAGGTGGCAATACACTAGGAGTTACATTATGTCCTAAAGCTTAACTGAGACAAGATACATGAAAAATGTTATGTACCTTGTTGCTTTTTGGTAACTCCGATTCATATGCTACTTCTCCAATTCTTCTTACAACTCAGACAGGATCATACAATCTGGGTTTAAGTTTTTATGAATCACTTCGTTTAAGTGAGGATTTCCTATAGGGATGCAATCTCAAGTACACCAAGTCACCAACCTCAAAATTCCTTTCAACTCTATGTTTCTATGCATATTATTTTTGCTGATTTTGGGCTTGTTGAATGTTCTCCTTCAACTATTTTATGTTTTCTTGACTTTTCTATAACAAATCTTTAGCTTTTGGCACTCTGTTATCTCTAAACAATAAGTCCATGAAGCTGGGTGTTTCATACTCGTAAAGATCCATAAACAAAGACATTTTAGTTTAAATGTGATATGTAGAGTTATAACAATACTCTCTCAAATTTAGCCACTTCACCCATGCTTTTTTCTGCTCTAAAATGTTATTCCTCAAATAACCCTCCAACCATTAGTTAACAATTTTTGTTTGACCATCAATTTGTAGATGGTATCTCATGCTAGGAGTGAGTTTTGGTCCCCTCAATCTAAAAAAATCCTTCCAAAAAAAGCTCATGAACTTCATGTCCCAGTCACTAACTATATTCTTAGGCATCCCATGTACTTTTAAAATTTCTTTGAAGAATAGATCTGCCAACTGTACTGTTGTAAACGTTGATAAAATTGCAAAAAAATGAGAAAATTTGGTTAACTCACCAACTACAACATATATGCAATTCTTCCCTTGGACATTAGGCAATCCACTGATAAAATCCATAGAAATAATTTCCCATTTTTGGTTGGGAATAGGAAGGGGTTGCGATAGGCCAGCAGGGTATGTGTTTTCATTTTTATTTTGGTGGCAAACTGGACACTCCTGAATAAATTTCTAAGCTTCATTTTTAATTCGTTTCCAGCTAAACCTCTCCCTAACTTGCTTATATGATTTAAAGAAACCAGGATGACCAACCATAGGATTTTCATGAAAATATTTTATAACCACCTCTTTGAACTTAGAATTAGGCAACAAGAAAATTCTATCTTTATAAAAGATGAGTGCATTTTGAACCGTGTCCTGTCATCATGCGTGACACCCTCCAATAGGTTAAAATTCCATGAATATTTTGCATATTTAGCTATTATGTTCTCCTTCCAATATGTTGTCATCTCAACCAAAGAGCATAAATGTGGTCTCCTAGATAAAGCATCAACCACTACATTTCTTTTCCCTTTGACATAAACTATGTCAAAATCGTAGGCTTGCAATTTACTCACCCACTTTTGTTGTCTTTCACTCAAGTCTTGTTGATTCAAAAAATATTTGAGACTATTATGATCAATTTTTTAATGTGAATTTTTATCGCACAAGGTAAGGTCTGAATTTAACTAATGCATGCATTAGTGCTAACATTTCCTTGTCATAAACTAAATAAATTCTTTTAGCTCCTCTCAACTTCCTACTTGCATAGGAAATATGATGCTTATTTTGCAATAGAACATCACCTATTTTGTAACCGGATGCATCACATTCAAGATCAAAAGGTTTAGAAAAATCAGGAATCGCCAAAACCGAACATTTTCTCATTAAGTCTTTAAATTGATCAAAACATTTCCTTGATTTTTCAGACCATGCAAAGGTTCCCTTTTTGGTTAAATCAGTTAATGGAGATGCAACCTGTGAGAAAACTTTCACAACCCTTCTATAGAATCCACATAGTACAAAAATCCTTTAAATTGTGACAATTTTGTAGGAGGAGGCCAATCAATGATTGCCATAAATTTTTTAGGATCAACACTAACTCCCTTAGAGTTGATTATGTGGCCAAGGTACAACAATTTTGTTAACCCAAATTCACATTTAGACTCTTTTTCATACAATGAATCTCTCTCAATAATACTAAGAACTTCTTCCAAATGCTTCAAGTGCTCATTCCATGTCCTATTATATATCAAAATGTCATAAAAAAATATAAGGACAAACTTATGTAGCTTCTTGTTAAATACCCTGTTCATACAAGACGAAAAAAAGCTAGAGCACTAGTCAACCCAAAGGGCATGACTAAAAATTCATAATGACCAAAGTGGCATCTAAAAGTAGTCTTCTCAACATCTTCCTCTTGAACTCTAATATGATTGTAACCCGATCTCAAATCTATCTTTGAAAAATAGCAAGCACCATGAAGCTCATCAGTCAATTCATAAATATAGGGTATGGGATATTTTTTTAAATTTTTTTCTTGTTTAATGCCCTGAAATTAATGCACATTCAGATTATCCCATCTTTTTTTTAACTAAAACTATGTAAGAGGAAAAAGGGATCTTACTTGGATTTATATGTCACATTTCCAACAGCTCCTCAATTGTCTTTTCTATTTCATCCTTGTGTCTTTTGGAGTGCTTGATAAGGCTAAATTATTGCCTTTGTTTTGTATAATTTTAATACTCTGTTCTAGTTTTTGTTAAAACATTTGAGAGCCTAGCTAGTCAAAACTTGTGATAAAAGTCCAGATAGAACTGTTAAACCATGGGTAGATTTTTTTGACATACTTTGCTAATATTATACATATAATGCAGTATTTCATAAAACCATCAGAATATATGTTCTAACATCTAGATATTTAATTTGATTAAGCTTGTTGCATGAATATTTCTACGTCATAACTAACTTGACAGGAGAGAAGCGGCTGGAGAGTGGTCGACAGTATTCAAAGAAGACCATTGAAGACCAGCTATAGTGGAGTGATCATTACAGCACCAGGAAAACACAGCTGCTACAATGGAGCCATTATTCTAGGATGCGGGGATGGAGCACGCCTATATTCCCTCTGCACTTAGTACGTTTAATTGGTCATCCGAGTTTCATTACCCACACCGCGGGCTGTTGTATTTCCATATTCTTCTCTGGCATTTTTTCAGCAAGATGGTTTTCCTTTCTATTTTGTAATAATGTTCGATCCTCTATATATAGGGATTGGACTGATAGTTTGAAGCGAGATAGAAATTAGAGAAAAGGTTTTGGAAGAACACTGTTGTATTTTCACAGCAATCTATTTCAAGTTCCATGTCTTGTTTTTATGTAATGAGTTTTTGAAATGCAATGAAATAGTTCTTGGTTTACATTCTGTGTTCATAGTTTAGCAGAAACTGACCAAGGGGGCCCACTTGGGAGGTGGAATAGGTTAGAATAGAATAGATTTCATTTCCATCATTTCCAAGCATTTCCAGTATTTCAGATAGAAGTTACAATTTCTTCCTGCAGCATCGCAACTTGTGAGTGTTCCTACAGCATCTGCAAGAATAGTTATAATGGATGTTTTAGGTTGAAATCTTAGGTTTCAGTAGAGTTTCAATTTCTAGCATTCATTCCAGTAAGAAGATAAATGTATTATTTTCCTGCAGCGCTAGTGTAGGTTTCTTTTATGCATTTTTACCTTCCTGTAGCATAAGCAGAACGACTCCTTAAGCAACCTAGTGCACACACCGTGCTGACCATTCCAAGTATATGTCCCTGGGTTGACAAGTTAAATGCACCTCATAACGGGAAAAGTAGTCCTTAGATTGAATGAACCATTCCTAAGAAAGTCCTTGAGCATGATTATTATAAACCTATTGTGAGGTGGTTCATTTTTGGCGCCGCTGTTGGGGATGGTGTCAAGCTCGGAACATTTTCGAGTCATTTTTCATTCCTAGATTAGTTTTTAGATTTATATCTCTAAAAATTGCTTCACAAGCGTAAAGAATTCAATTGCATACATCAAAGAGAAAGGCGACGAGATGAATATGGCAGATTTCTCCCAGCAGAGCCTGCTAATTTGAACGAGGAAGTTGAAGAAGTTGAGTTACCCTTTGAGGACGCAAGCCTCGACTTTCCTGTAGCATCTTCCTCCAAAGCAGAACCATTTGATGTAAGTGGCTTCTGACCTTTTGCAAAAATCTTGGCCAACTTTCTAGATAATTTCGGCCCAAATCCACCTGACGTTAACAATCCAATAGCCAATGCTCCTTTCCAGCAGCAACCCCACAATCAAATACCTCTAGTAATGGCACATCCTACTTTCCCATTTCCTCTCCCAAGCCTTATAAGCAATGTTAATCTCAAGTATATACCGACAACTGCTCTTCCAAAGTTTTATGGTCTTATAACTGAGGATCATGACACTTTCTTGTTTGAGTTTGACATACTGTGTCGAAGTTTTGACTATAATACTGATGCCCATAAGCTCAAGTTGTTTCCTGCAACACTGAAAGAGTCAGCATTACGATGGTTCATGGGCTTAGGA
>MU224907.1:825803-893424 GCA_018584345.1 Thuja plicata
GCCATCTCAAGCAGAGTACTTTTCGGTAGATCTTTCCATTACATAATATATTTTGTGGGAACCTCACTTTGTAGCCTTCTTAAAGAATATTTTAGTCTTGCAATTTAGGAGGGCTGGATATTTTTTGAGACAAACACTTTTCATTGGAAGAATGGCGTGTTATCTTTCCAATGTGTACTTCGGCCTCAAGGATTTAGCGCTTGGTAGGATAAGGCTGAGGCAAGGTAATTTTTTTTGCTGTTGAGGAACCTTGATTTAGACTTTGTGGATGAGATTTGGAGATCTAAAGATTGGACCAAAGGATTATAAAACACAAATAATATACTTGAGTGGAAATGACTAGATGAAGCTATGAATTGTGTTATCTCCAAAAATTATTTATCCATTCAAGTGGACATATATAACACAATAAGAGGAATGAGTTGTATAGTTCATCACCTATTACTAATTTTAATACAAACTAGATCACTATTTCTCAGAAAGTCTTTGATTATCAAACTATAAGAAATCAGCATGACAAAAGATTTATTCTAAAATTTTTACAAAATGTTTGAGCCTAAGCTTGTGAACTAATGCTGAGTGGAAGTGGCAACTGTGTGTGGGAGCAGGAGTGGGGGAGTGGCAGAAAGCGAAATCAGCAGCAGTGGGTGATGGTTTTACGAGGAATCTGGGCTGCAAGAGGACACTGATTGATAGAAGGGCGCACAAGCGAGGGCAAGCAGGGATGCCTGTAGTGGTCTCCGATAGGGATTTCTCTTATCCACAAAACCCCATGCCATTGAAGCTGTGCCTGCTCACAGAAGGCGGCTTGGAAGATCTCTGAGTGTTTAAGGAATGCAAAAGTATTAGCTGTGGCGATTTTGGCAAGCAGTAAATCTTAAAGTGCCACCCTAATCTTCCCCTTTGTTGATTGATTGAAGTTTGGCTGTGACCAAATTGCTAGATTCTATGACTGATAAGTTGGTGGCGAAACTAACATGGATACTCCCTTTTCTTCTCTTCAGATGGTCAAAAATCTTGCCTGTTTTACCGTAGGCAACTTAGTGTTGCGTTTAGCTGAAGAACCTCTTGATTTTCATTTTCATGATGAGAGCATTGGTAGCAGGTCTCTTGTTTTTAGATGTTTGGGGAGGTGTCCTCCCTATGAGAATTTTGTATCCTAGACTAAAAATATTTGGAGCAATATGGCAGCACCTTCCATTTTTATTTTAGAATATTGCTTCTTTTATTTGCAGCTTCTTTCTGTTGAAGATTATGATTATCTGTGGTTGAATGGTCCATGGTTCTTTACAAATGCTGTAACCATTTACCTGCTTCTGGTTTTGATTGTATATTTTTTTTGCATCAACGTTTTGGATCACACTCCATGATTACACTGCTTCTGGATTTGATTGTGTTTATTTGTTTTGCATTCCCGCAGCTTCTTGTGTATTTTCTTGCATCAACGTTTCGGATTGCACTCAGTGATTTCATTGTGTGTATTTTCATATAATTTTATTATAATGGGAGGGGGCCCTTACCTCTCTACTGATTAAAAATAATTAGCTTGATAAAGGAGAATAAGGGCTTAGAGGATGAGTTACAAAATAGAAAAACTGAAATGACAGAGAACCTAGAGAAGGATTCAAGGAGCTTACTGGTAGGGATGCTATTTGCATGCTGTCATCCGGATCCTGCACTGTTGTACAAAATAACCAAAAAATTCAAATCAGTCAAATCAAGCTTAAACAACAAACAACAAGGACAGAGGGCAGAAATCCAAGATCTTCATGTAATTGATACCTTTTCTAGACAGAGAAAATGATTGTGATTGCAAAGGAGCCTGCCAAAGTGTTAAGACCTTGGTTTGGTCTTTTGACCTCCATGGATAGCCAATTGAATGAGGGAAAATTAATTCACGTGTTTGTGCTTAGCCTATGTGTGTCTGGGATTAAGAACCACAACATAAATTATTCCACAAGTTCTAAATCCTATGTTTACAAGATTCAATACCCCAGTGTATATGAGGAGGATAAAATGATGAAGGAAATGAAAGTCCAGAGATGCCAAGGAAACTCTACAATACATAAATAATGTAGCAAGAGAAAAAGAATAGCAAACCATCCCAAGAGGGTGGAAAAAGCTTCACGATGTCAAATGTATGATGTTTGCAAGATCAACGAGTATTGTAGAATCTTATAGAATATTGAAAGAGAACTTGGAAAATTGTAGGAAGAAGATTGCATGTGAATGAAGGATGTTATAGCAAAGGAAGAACTTCTGTGTCAAAATTTAAAATGGTTTAAGAGTGACTCCATCTTTGTAGCTTTTAAAACATTTATTGATAGTGATTGCTACCAATTACCATATTGTATGACTAATATAAGAACACGAATCCAATGATTGTTTAATGAATTCAACCTTCTATGCTCTTAAGCCATAAAAGAGTATTCTAATCTTGCAAACTACATCGTATATCAGTGTTGTAGAACTCATTTTGTACTTGCCATAATGTAGAGAGATGAGAGGATGGGAGGTGTGAACCCCAACAAGCAGAGTCCTAATTTGCAACCTCCAATTTTGTTATTTACGTTGTAAATCATTACATCAGTAATAGGATACACAAATCACTATGAATTACTTAACGATTCATTCTTATTAACCAAGGGGAAATAGTTGCAGCATGCACAATAAAAAAAAGGGTTGTTTTAGAGAACAAGGTTGATAATTTGCTCTATATTAACACAAGGAATTGCAAATAAGATTACAATGTGTGAAAATTTACACAATGTTAATGTGAATCTATTCAAGGAGTTCATAGAATGCTTTCAAATTGTATGTATATACTCAAAAGTTCCAGAAGGGATTCAATAATATCTGCAATTTATATGTATCTATATATATTTAACTACATTTGGTAAGGAGACACACATGTTACTGCAAAGTGCACATAAAGATGAAGTTAGAGAGAGTGTCACTTATTTAAAATTAGTGAAACCTTACAAGGAAGCTCCATGCTACTCCCAACTCTAAAAGGACACCATATTATAAATGAATTACAGCAGCCTCAATGGCTACGGAATTCAACCAATCTCATCTCCTGTGCAAATTCCATTTGCAACTCCAAGAAGCTGGGAATATCCCTATCCATACTTTTCCATGGTGGATCTATTATAACATCAGAGATTATATGTGCTACTTTTCTATTTTGAAATTTTATCAATGAAATCATATCACATTTTTAAAACATGAATAATGTCTTTTGCAGCTTTCAATTAAAAGAAAAATAATGAATGTAAGGAACTTGTGTACTCCATTGGTGAGGTGTGAACCATTCAACTCTCAATTTGTATTTGTGCGCTATTTTTTTAATATAGAAACTGAGGGTTAAGGGCCCTTATCCAATGCATGTATACATATACAGTGTGCGTGTGTATTTCAATACCACCATTGATAGTGTAACTAGATCCGAATTTCTCAACTTGAAAATTTAGGAGAAATACCATCAAACAGTGTATAAAAAATAGCTGGGAAGCCATCCCTCATGTTAACTAACTGGTCGATAACTGCAGTAAGCAAAAGGTCAAAATTGAAAGCTTGGGTGAAGAGTTAAAACAGGGCCAAGATAACCACATTAACTAATTGAGGTTGGTGGGAAAGGAAATCGAGACTATAAAAGACTACTTGAATAGGGTTATAGAAGTCAATCAATGCACCATTCCGAATTGTGAGATGGGAATCAAGATCCTTATCAAGAACCTGGAAAAGATTGATAAAAAATTGGAGGTTCCCATTTTGAAGGGTGAAGATATGAAGGCAGGTCCCAATTCTAGAATGAGGAGCATCAAGAAAATAGGCTTTGAAGAAGAAAAAAGAAAGTTGGAGGACTCTGTGAACCTGCATGATATTTTTTTATAAACAGGAACTGGAAGCTGCAAATTTTTTGAAAAAGTTCTAGGTATCTGGTCTTTGGTCTGGTGTTTTGTTTTGTGTCATCTTTGGTTCTCTATGTAGCCTGTTGTAGTTTTGTTGTTTGTATGCTGATATTTCGTTTATACTTTTCTGGTTCTAAAGGGTTTCAGGGCCCCTTCAAAGCTTATTTTACCCCCTTCTAATAAAAATATTGTATAGAGATTAAAACATACAATTCAAGATCAACAATTTTGACTGGTGGCGCACTAGACACATTAGCTCCCTTGTCTGACTGCAGAAAACCAGTCAACCAAATGAGATACTTGATATCTTTTGTCACCCTTCCAATCTCGCAACTGTCTCAAAGGTGTGTTGACAAGTTAAATGAAGACTTTAACTTTGGCAAGTTCATACCAAGGGAATAATTCCCTTCACTTTTGAGCATATGACTTTAGGAGATTTCGCTTTAACGCTTGTCATCGTTACCTCTGAAATAGCCACTTCCAATCTAGAAAGTACCATTTTAGTTGAAAGGATTTTCTCCTGATTTTTTTTTATCTTTCTTTCCATTGGTGCCAACTGCCAAGTAAGCAAAGACGGGCATGCCACCCATAGGCAAGAGAAAAGAGCCTTTGGCTCAATAATGGCCAGCTTATAAAATGTTGAAGCAAAGTCCCTTGGAGAGCTCCAGACCAAGTTAGGTGAGCTCATAGCCATGACGAGCATTTTTCAGTGAAAGGACAATTTATTAACATGTGCTCAACAGTTTCTTCATCTCTGAAATAGAGAGAGTGGTAAAATGGGTTTTGAAGCCCAATTTTCTTTAGCCTTTCCCTAGTTAGAATCTTCTTGTGCATGGCAGCCGGTGCAAAGGCTTCAACCTACAGCAGGCAATCCTTATGCCAACTTCTCGATGTCGGGCAATCTTTATTTTCAGACTAATCAGGGGCAATAATGTAACCTAGCTTTGTAATAGAGGAGCCAGAATTTGAGCAGGCCAACCTAATTTTATTTTCTTCCATCCTGATGTGAATTTTACTTTTTTCCAGTTTGGATTTTAACAATGCATTTTGATTCTCATGTTTGACAATGTTGGACAAGTTCAACAAAAATATCTTAGACCTTTCAATCACTTAACATTTAATTTCCTCAAAATTTAGAAGGATTAAAATCGGAAAAGGTTATGAAGTGTCCATTTGACACATGTGAGCATACACCCTAGAGTAGTCATTTAGGATATTGTCAGCCACACAAATGAACTTGCTGAAGGAGCTGTCAGTGATTTCTAATACAAGGGCCTCCCAATATTCCTCTAGAAGATTATGAAGTTGTAGCTGTATTGGGACCCCCTTGATACTACAAGTCAAAATTTGGGTTTTCAGTCTTGAAGGAAAAGTGCCACTCCATCCATTAACTAGGGGCTTCAGGGGCTTCCATTTATTGAGTTTTTTTTGCTTCTTCAATGGAACATGAAAGTTTGAAACAATGGATAATTCATTCAAAATCTTACTCAAGAATTGATTCCCCCATAATTTGTGATCCACTACTCTAGGGCTTTCCTTGCTGGCCAGTAGTTGGTGAATTTTCTGATGATAATAGTATTTTGTAAAATTTGAATTTTCTGTGCTTAGATCCTTACTTTCTAAATGATTTTTTATGTTAACCTTACCCATTGATAGCAGAATTACCTTGACATGTGAGTTAGATACCCTACTAGACTCAGAGGAATGACATTCATTTTGGAAGCCACATTCGTAGGATGATGAAAGATATACTGACATCCAATTCGCCAGGATGATTCGATAATTTATATTTGTGGACTTAAAGTGTGAAACTTACAAAAAGAGTGACGCTTAAAAAAAGTTCACGTCAATTTATTTGCTCATTCATAATTACTCCTAACCTAAGGTGTCATCAACTTTAGAGGCTTAAATTTCAGTGTCTTGGAAACTGTTGTGTTTCAAGTCCCCAGAAAATTGTTTTTGCAAGTTCATTTCCACCAATGCTGCTATTTACCCAAAATGGAATCCATGTTGGAATCATCATCCATGAATCTTCTTGTGTCAGGTTCACTTGTTTACCGTCATGGAACTATGGACTCCCTGGTATTGAATCATAAACCTGTTGACATCACAGTATCTCAATATAACATGGCAAAAATAAAATCAAAACATATGCATGTTAAATAAAATTGACAAATACATTAAATTATTGCAACATTTGTATCACTCATCTTAGAAGTTGTGGTCAATTGGTTCTCATGTTGGAGAAAAAGGTTTGAATCTCCCCAAGTGAGGTTAACATTGGTAGGTGTGCTGAAGTTTTATTCCTACTTCAGTTGATTGGTAGTGTAGTATCTCTTTAGGTGATGCTAGTGGAATGAAGGTTGATAAAGGAGTTGCCTTGTAGGAGGAGAGAGGAGGTGAGGTGTTCAAGCTGGAGGAGATATGGAAGTGAGGCGCTCTGGCCGTTGGAGATAAAAAGGGAGAGGTGTTCAAGCCAAAGGAACATGCTGATGAGCACACAGTTGTACTAAGAGAAGGGGGGGGGTGGTGGTGGGGGTGAGGTGAATCAGTATAACAACAATCTTTACTTTTTCAAACTTAATACCATAAGCATATCAATTGCACAATAACAAAAAATAAGATGCAACGATTACACAACACAAGTAGAAGAGATGATTTACGTGGAAACCCTTAAGGGATAAAACAACAGCAAACATATTTCTTTTATTAATCTTCGTTTTACAAATTTTGTAGGATACAACCTACTTGGGGCACCAATCCCTCATTCAATTTGTGAGCACCACCCCCCCATTCAATTTCTCTTCACCAAATCTGCTATAACTCTCTTCTTCCAATCTGCTAGTATGCTGATCATAAATCGCCCATAAAACTGATTGCTATTTCCTACAAAATCTTCATATATACTTGCTACCAAATCTGCATACATTCTTCTTCCAATTCTTCATATCTTACTGCACATGTTCCCTATATATATATCTGCATATGTACTCTTTTAATTTGCTGCTTCTCAATATCTTAATCTGCTGTGTACAAAGTTGCATGGACACGGATACGGATACAAATACGGATACGGTATCGGATACAGATACGGCCATTTTTTAAGACCTCCAAAACGGATACGGCTGGATATGACATTAATAAAGAACACACACATATTTAACACAATTTTCTAAGTTACTAGAGGAGTTTTTCATTAATTCAAAAGCAATATAGACACATAGTGTTAGGCACAATTGGAAAATTAAGTTTTTTTGGGCACACATGGGTATAATATTCGATGTGTTTCTGGGCTGTATCAGATACATATCCGGATCAAATACGGGGATACGCGCGCCTGGAGAGGGACAGAAGAGTTTCTGTCAACTAGGGCTGTGTATATATGAAATATAATTTTTATTCCTCACTATATGTGTGTGTGTGTGTGTGTGCGCGCGCGCGTAAGTACTCTTTTACTTTGCTGCTTCTCAATTTCTTAATCTGCTGTGTATATATTGTTATCAGTTTTCGCATCCAGCTCAAATTCTTGAAGCTGGGTAGCTGATCAACTATGTATGGTTTACATGGCTCATTTTAAACTTTAAAAGTTCAAGTATTTTTTGTTTGAATTGAGTTTAAAGTGCAGAAATAAGTAAAAGATGATAAATGCAGAAAAATCATCATTTTCTTTTATTTCAAGAGAAAGAAATAGTACAAGTTATGCAATAATGTTACAAGGCATCATCAAAATTACACTTTGTGTCGTAAGATCATTCATCTTTTCATTTACAAAAGAGAAAACGAGTGCAACAAGATGCTACACAAGCTGTGGCTGCTACCAAAACCATTCATCTTTAAAGAGAGATATGCTAAATGAATAGAAATCAATGCATAAGGAAGAGGCAGGGTAAGATTCCCAATTGCTTGGTTTTGGCGGAGGGTTGAATCTGTTGAGCTGATGGAGGCCCAGGTCCCACATCTTTGAGATACCTGCAAAAGAGGAGAAGAGAAGGGAGTCAGTCACTGATGACTGAGCAATGGAGGGTCTAAATCCTCTCTCCTAATGAAGTGGCTACTATACATTCAAAATATGCATGATAATGAGCAATGAAGCAGCAAGAAAAATGAAAGCTGAAATGCATGTTTTTTATACTAATAAGTTTCCATTATGTGCAGATTCAGATGTTGAAGACCAAGGTCATTATTGTGAAACCTTTTAACTCACAGGGGCAGACTGTTAGTTGGTAGCAGTAGTGCCCAGAGCAGTTGCAACATGATGAAATGATAGTAAGATAAAGGAGAGGCCGCGGGAGTTATTAGGGTTAAAACCCTATTTCTTTCGGTGTTGTTTGTCTTTTACACCTTGCATTTTGATGGGATAAGTTTTCCAAAAAAATGTCTTGAGTAATTCTAGTATTATTCTTGGTAATCTTATACTTACGCTTTATTTATTAAATAGTCTTTTTTCACTATTTAATAAATATTGGTTAAGTATGAGATATTTCTATTACTTTATTATTATATTAATGTATCTAGTATTTATTTTATAGTGCCATTTGCTATTAGAAATATAATAAAGTATAATGAGGTAGTTTGATTTAATTCATATAATATCTTTTGTGATTAATGTTAATTTAAGTGATAAAATTATGAATCACTTAATTAATATTAAGTTTATATGCAAATAAATCAAACTGAGGTACCTTTTTGAGTCCATTTCATGCATGGGTGGAGGGCATCTTTTTGGTCTTTGAGTTCTATTTCTGGCCAAGGAGGCATTTTGGGTTTCTTCATCAGTGATGGGGCAGTTGAGACCTATTTTTGGCATTTTGAGTTCAGTTAGGTTCCAGTTGGCAGTTTAGTCCTTGTACACATACAATTGGAGGGTTTTGAGGTGGCTTTCATGCAAATTTGAGGAGTTTCATCCCTCTTTTTGCATGCTTTTCAGAGGCATCCGAGATTGAGCTTTATTTTGGGGTTTTGGAGTGGCAGTTCTCTTTCAGTTATGCTTTTCAGTTGTTTTTTAGGCTAACCTTCCTATAAGGTTCATGCCGGTGGAGTTTTAAGGGGTTCTTTCTCCTTCCTGATTTTTGCACATTGCAAAATAAGGATATTGATTGTAGCTTATTATTTTCAAACTTTTGTAGCTGCAGGTTCTTTTGATATTGATATAGTGTAGATTGGTCCTCTTATTTGACGTGTTCTTGTGTTGGGTTTTGTGGATTTGAGTTGATTTCAGTGGTTTTGGCAAAACCCTCTAATCATTTATTTTCAGGTATTCAATCTTGGCAAGTTATTATCATAGTGTCGGTGTTTGCATATCGTGTTATTAAAGTTTCAGTAATTCAGTTTGTGGAGGTCATTGTCCCTTTCTTAGGAATTGTAGCTTAACCTTTATTCGAATCTGGTTTGTGGGTTTGAGTTGTGACCTAAGATAGCTATTTCAACATTATTATGAAAATTTGTGTTGTTATAAGGGGTTTGAAATACACATTTTGGTGAATCACCCAATTAGACATAGATTTCAATTCCAGTATATCTTTCTATCTCTTTTCCTGGCAAAAAAAAAAGATTGAGGCGATCAGTAGGGGAAGCCGGCCCACAATCCGGAGATTGACCTTCATTATAGGTACACCCACATACTTGAAGGTCTTTCCATGTTTCACGGGGTTGCTATGTCTTATACTTAGCATTTCGGGTGCAACTCTCGTGACATGTATGAAATACAATTTTTATTCCTCACTTCTCCACTTGAATGATCTGCCTTTATTTCTTTAGTGATTCTATAAATGGATGCTACTCTTTGAAATGGATACAACCATTTGAATAGTCATTTTTTCACTAACAAATCTGCCGTAATCTCTTCATACAAATCTGCATAAATGGGGGAAAAGGATAAAATGGATGGAGGGACACAGAGGCTTACATGGAATTCTGTTTTTCAGCTAAGGTAGGAGCATCACATAATGCTAAATTACACAGGGTGTAATTTTACGACACTACACCCCTAGCTCCTTGAGCACACATGTCCACTAAGGTCTGGACATAGCCATCTAGTAATCAATATTTCTAAGTATAGAGGAAATGCCTCAAATCCCCTTCGCATACTCATCTCTAGATTCATACAACTACCTGAGAGTGGGACCCAACAACCTGGGAATAGTTGTTAGGAAATAATGCATATACAAGCTTACATAATCACCATTATGAAAAGATCAAATAGAAATGCCACAAGATAAGAATGACAACTTGTTTAGTGTCACTTCTTGAACATCAAACTAACTCTCTTAATCACTTATTCATCTTAGCTGTCTTTCCTGATCATTATTATTGTAAGTGTGCCACTATAGCTGGAGCAAGGTCTATTTTTTCAACTTTAGTCTAAATATCCTTCATATTGTCTTAACAACAGTCTTACAATACCTACAGTGCTTCGATATATTTCAGTGTCGCTGTAGTGTTCCCTCATATGCATTTCCCTTGACCAGATCTCGTATCCTTGGAGGAGCAGATAGGATCAGAAGGATGACTAAGATATGGATCAATAACAAGAAGAAATGTCGTTCTTATCAAGGAATCAATATGATCTAAAAGATATTGACTTAAGATAGTTGACTAATACATACGCAATCACCTCACTCAATACAAAGACTAAACAATGATTAAGAGTTAATAATCTGCAAATGTTAACCAACTAATGAAGAGACACAATAACAGCAATCACAAATTGGAGATTAACTATAATGGAAGGGTGCGATATGAAAACTAATCAATTAGTTAATGAAAGGAGGTGATTAGAATATGAGTCTAATCAATTAGCATTAAGACAAGGATATGCTGTGATTAGTAATTTCAATGGAGGAGTGCGTTACACATTATGTGGAAACTGATCTGATCGGAAGCTATTATGAAGAGTGGCGATTACCAAAAGGTATGAGACATGTCTTATGTGACTCCTAATTCCAAAACACAGATATAAGAAGACATTTCCATCATTCCACTCAATCATGGGATTTTGGAAACTTATATAACACTTTATTTTTTAATTGGATCTGCTCAATTTAGCAAGTGTCTATTTGACATAAATCGGTTGCAAGCACATAATTACAAATCAGAGACAGCACCAGTGATTGGAAGTGAATCAAGCATATATCACTTATCAGAAACAGCATCAACCATTTCGTTGCAAGTTATTATATCAGGATCAGACATAGCAACTATATTGCTATAGGCGATATCTCATATCTTATATTGCATGTTTTAAAGTCATAGTAGAGACAGCAAATACATATTCTTATATGCAGTATCATATCTCATTGCATAATTCATATTGCTATACTTGACATAGCAGAGAGATCCTGAGAGATCATTGCACTTAGTGCAAATCATATCAATTCACTTTTAGCATATATATCAGAGATAGCAAGTGATATCGTTCATATTCTCCATTACATAGTTCAATTGCAAAGATTAGATGGTGTAAGTGTGAGGAATTGAACTAATTGTCCCAATATTCCAAGATATTCCAAAAAGGGACATTATAGTTGCCTCTAACACATACTAACATAGTAGTTATCCTTTACTGTCAAACCTTTTGGTTCCAATTGCATGAACCTCACCTATAAAGATAATGCAGGGAGCTTTCTCTTTTGTAAGCTGAATAACTATCTCCAAATATCATTGTTGGCATACATTTCAACTTGGACCATGATGTGTTCAGCATACTCCTTATGAAAATATTGTTTGACATCATTGACAACTTGCTTCTTATGTTTGCATTAATGACAACTTCCAATTAATTGATGCCAATGTTTTTGGTTGAGATTGTGTCCAATTATCTCAACTGAGCATCTTTGACATCAACGATAATATTTCTGGAGGTTGCCCTACAAGAAGAGATTGGAGATGTGGTGTTCAAGCCAAAGAGTGCAAGTAGGAGAATTGTAAGTATACCAGTATCCCTGTTGGGAGGGCATCAGATAGAGTGGTATTCCACATGATGTAATGGGTCGGGCACTCATTACAAATCCTCACTAGATAATCTAAAAGAACATCCTTATTGCTCTAAATATGTCCTGATTGTCACTGTCATAATAATCCAATTCTCAAAATCCCAATAAGTCTGAAATTTCTAAATCACAGCATGTTTCATCGTGTCTTCCATTGGGAAACACTGATATACAGCCAAGTTTAATTAAATTACAGAAGTCCTAAATCTATAAAGTGGTGATATAATATAATGGTCAAGAGATACATCGATGGGCCTACAAAATGGATGTCACAAGATGGGGCATTACAAGAGACACTCTTTGAAGTCTCAAGCCAAGTATAATGTATATTGCGACCAGCATGGAAAAATGAAAAAGATATCAAGGAGTACAAGAGCATCTCAAGTGAGAGACATGCACTGGATTCACATAAAGAAATGATAGCCTTAAGTGAAAAAAATTAAATCAATTAAATGTGATCCATTTGAGCTAAGTCTAGTAGGTTGGAGACGGCAAAGGATTGAAATTCTCATCCAAGAAAGGAAAATCAGTATTCCATAGAAGAGGTAAAGGAGGCATTCCTTCAATTGCATTCACAGTAGAGGTTTGGGGAACCAAATACCATCTCATTAGAGAGTAGTGATCTGGAATGAATTTCAATGGGATAATTTGATCCATTCCATCAGATCTAGAGAAGTCAAGTAAGCTGAGACAGCCTCTGGAAAACTTTGTTATTTCAAATTCTTATCTTTTAAAAAGGACTTCAAATCAATTGTTATATCCTGTAGACATTGCCATGCATTTTTATTATATAAAAAAAAAAAATTGTTCAAAAGAAGAGAAAAGAAAAGAAAAGAAAAGAAATAATTGATTTTTTTTTTTGAAAAAAATAGTAATTTGCAGAGGGGACACTGTGATCCCATGTGCGTCCTCTCTTCATGACATGTGATTTGCAGATTTATTTTAACAGTCCTTGCTTTGGCACTTGTAAGAACCCCAACCAGTTCTAACGCTGACAAACATTGGATTTGTTTCAATAGTGAATGTTTGACAATTTGTCAAACACTTTTCATGCAAGCTTTGATTCTAGTTTGTCTTTGCAAAGTTTAAAACTCTTCTGGTTTTTGAAATATATGCTTTTAATGATTTTTGACCATATATGGAATTGCAATAACAATGCTTGAATTTTCAAGTAAAGAAAACTATTCATGGAATGATCATAATTCATTATCAATACGCAATTCTTTTAATTCTTCCATTAAAGAAATGTCTACAAGGCAATATATTGCATATGAAAATTATTTTAAAAACTTATAACGAACCTGTAGCAGCATTGCATATTCAAATTGATATTCAGAATTGTAGTCGCAGCCTTCTGAGATGTACCATTGCTAAGGGCCTAGGCTTGAGTTTTAAATGGCTGATGCCTTAATCCAAGACGTGCCTGGTATATGTCTCAACCGCTGCTCTTAATAGTCAAACGCAGCTACTTATCCTTGGCCGCTGCCTGTAGCTGAAAATGACACTCTTGTATCAAACGCAGACCCTCTGCTATGTCACACAGACCTCTAATTCATGTTCGCTGTCTATAGATATGAAGAGCCGACCCTCTTTGAGTGATGCGGCTGCCACTATTTCTAACGCAAATCTTTATTTAGCAGCGATCTGCATTCAACAAATCATTTACCAGCCTGTAACCCCTCTCTGGAATTAAACGCTGAAATCCTTCTTCCAATTTGATCACAATTTTAGCACAATGTTGGCTCTGAATGAAACCAACCCTTGGCACAATTTACTAGCTCTGTAAACCAATTCAAAGTGCATTATCTGGATAGAATTTGCAATTCCATCAAATTAGAAAACTTGAAAACCCTTGGCTCTCAACAACACAAATCCACAATCATCAAATTCTCAATAGAATGAATTCGATTTTAGCATTTGAAGGTATTTATAAATCCTCATTACAATTCGCCCTGCTTCTCCTTCACACCTCACATGATTTCCATTTTATATTTGCTTTTGAGGTATATTTGAAATATGATACTTTATTATTTCCCTCCATTTGGTGCACAAAGAAATAATATAAAGTATATTTTAATAATCACTTATATCCTCCTTCAACTTGGCACTTTACATTATTCCACATATGCACTTCTAATTTGACTTTATGATCATTAAATAACCCCTTTTAATAATAAAGTCAAATAACCTTTAATGATGTGCACTTTTAGTTAATATTAATAAAATATTACTTTATTAATAATTAAAATGTCATAACTCCAAAGATACTCATTATTTCTCGATTTCGTCAGAACTAGGAGGTAGTCCACTACATTCACTGCTAACCAGGGTGCCTTACTAAAAATAGTAAGGGTCCATCTCTATCAACCTTTGATTTACTATAATTGGTAAATCCCTGAATACCTGATCAACAAAAATGCCAAAATTGTCACTGCAACTGAGGTCGGTCCAGGTGCCCTGCCAAATATAGAAATGTTGTATAGATGCCTTACTATAAATAGTAAGTGTACCAAACTGAACTAAATGAAGAGCAAATCCTAAACGCTTCTGTACTCTTGAAGGGAAAGAGCCTCCTGTTTTGCCAACTGGGAACCCTCTAACCATTTGACTTAGCCTATGAGGGCCAATGATAGGCTAATCCAAACAAACTCTAATGCTCGCGAAAATGGGGACATTACAGTCCGCCCTCCCTAAGATTGCTTGTCCCCAAGTAATCACGAGTGCAACGAAACTCCTCTGCACAGGAAGTCCAAAGGAAGACTGAGAAATGTCCCACATTGAAACACAACTTTAGCACCAGCATAACCACAACTGCACAGAAATGAACAACCCATCTGCCCAATCTCTGCACACTGAAACTGTGCATCTGAAACAAATCATGTACATGAAGATCAAAGGTGAAACTGCTAGTAACCCACATCATGCACACACTGCAATACTCCCTAGTAAACCTAGACTGGAACCCCGATGCATGCATAGGACCCCACAACACATTGAAGAGTGTCCAACCAAATATACCTAGATCCTAAACCCTGAATAGAAGCTTGCAAAGAAGAATAACCTCAAACTCTTGCTGCACTAATCTAATCACAACGTCACCATACCGCAAATGGTGAAGCCATCCAACAGGACCACAGAGATAACCTTGTCGCCACCTGGATCCCAATATAAATGAAACTCACATCCATCCATCAAAGGAGGTGAGAATATCCAGAAGAACCTGCTACACTGAGACCCATACTACACTCTGTCAGACCTCCATGGATAAGAAATCCATCCTCTGCTAACCTGCCATGGATGTGATGACTCTGCAAGTAGCCCCCCGCTAACTTGCAGCTACGGACTCCATCTACTGAAGATGGTGAATACCCATCCCACAAAGGATGGTATGACCTCGAAGCCAATCCACATCGATGCATCATCAAGTCCTCCACATGTGGATCAAAAGAGAAATGATGAGCACTCGTCACTATGTAGTTACGGTAAAAGGCTCCAATCACTATCAATGGCTCATCACTAACAACTCGGGAATCAGAAGATGACTCCAATCTTTGACCCCAAACAACTAGTTGGACAGGGCCTCCAGTAACCCTCTCTGCAAACCCAACCAGAAAATCTCTAAGAGGAAGCATTGTAGTCAGAGTATCTATAATTGCTCCCACCAAAAGTTGATGCCACGTGAACCTCTATGAGAGTAGCCTCAGTGACTCCAAACTGTCCCTCCTAAAACTCTGGACTCTCAAGTAGATACTCAACAAATGTATCGACGCGGTAAAAATAAAATAAAACATAATCAACCTTAGCCTTTGAAACCAACAACTGATCACTCTGATCCTGTGACACAAGCTGCTCGTTACCATCATTTGCATGAAATGAACTAACATATTTAATTCCAAGGGAGGGAAACAAATCAACATGAGAGCCATACTCCCAACCAGATGACACTGTGCAAGTCCCCTGTGAAGATGATGGAGTAGTGTTGTCTACTAACACACAACTCTCTGGAGAATCCACCACTACCACACAAGAGCTATCAATAATCTGTCCCGCATCATCTGACAAAGTACTGACCTCGAGAGAACCTGATACAACAAGTGGTTCTCTACTGCCCTCAACCATTGTACTCATCCCATCCGAAAATACCGCACCAATATCAACGATGGACGTAGCCACATCTTCACTAGAAGCCGTGAATATCAAATCATCACCAACTGCCACTGTAGGAAGCTGAACTGTATCTGTAGTTGGTGAAGACTGTGCTCCTCTCAACTCCACGATAACCTTATCTAACTGTGAGTGTGACTCTAAAGAGCTAGCTGGGTGCTCTCCAATAACTCTGTAGTCGTCTCAAGCTCATGAGTGAGCTCATCTACCTCCTCTTCCTTTCCCATCAACGCATTGTAACAAGTGTAACACCACTTGAGAAGATAGTCTCTGTCGGCAAATAACTGTAAGTAATTATGTTTCATTATCCTGACAACTTCTCGTAGTGAATGGATCTCTACAAGGGAAATGCCACTATCACCATGCGCATCCAACATAGGAATACCCCAACCAAATATGGCTAACATCTGACAAACAACATCAAAATGCTCCATGGCTGTGGTAATCTGAGTGTCACTCACCTTCAGTTGCCCAACCAAATGACGTCTTTGCAATTCATGACTCCCATACAAGCTCTCTGACCCACAATCCACTCTATGATATGAAGTATCAACATCGCTCACCTCATGACAAGTAGCTTCATGTGTGCTATCATCTCCGCACACATCAACAACCGAGGAACTGCTGCTAAGCACCTCAACAAATGACCCATCTGATAAAGTGGAAGCTGCTGCTACAACAATCTCCTCGCACACTCCCACTTCCTATGTAACTGTAAGTCCCTGCAAGTTGCGATCCTTGGACCTATTACCATCCAATGAATTCTCAGATTCATTTTCTAAGGTCTGATATGAAAAATGAGACTCATTGTAGCATGAGTCTGCATCATAATTTGCATCATTAGTACCCAAATCTCGAGTACCAACATCATCCACATGTGAAACTCTGCTGCCTCATGCTGATGCAAACACCACTCACTGCTGACATGAAAATCAGAACTGTCGTGGTACAAAATTTCCATGCAATCCTCATTCTTGACACTAATATCATGAGTGCCAATACCCAAAGTCACCCCGAGAACACCTTCCGGACTTGCCAAGACTTTCAATTCTTCTTCATGCTCAAGAGGAAGACCGCTGTCATAAAAATCAGTCCTCTTATGCTTAATATCTTCATGTCTACCAATTTGTGTAGGGCTGCCTTCAATGGTAGATATCCTATCATTGGCTTTCTCATGATCATGAGCTCCTATCTCATGAGAATGATGGGACTTAATGCAACTGTCCTCAAACAAATCAGTAGTGAGATCATGCCCTTGTTAAGAGTCTCCTTCATCATGTGTAGTCAAAACACTAGTGGCTGCTCCACTAAGTAAAGGATCAACTTTCAGATCCACCTTCTTTCCCATTGTTTCCTTTGCACAATTCAAGTCATTTCATTAAGTGTTTGCCTTTTTTTTCTTTGCAAACAAAGGATCCAAGATTCCCAGATTTTGTAGAAGCCCAAATATATTTTTATTTTAATCCTGAAAGACATTATTATAATCTTGAAAAGCATGCATGAGCTCTGACATGAGATCCTGTATAGATTTTGTTTTACCCATGAGTCACACGAACCCTCTATCCTGAATATAAGAGGCTTCCCCCACAGGATGGCAGGAAACCGCTCTGATACCACTGTAAGAACCCCAACCGGTTCTAACCCTAACAAACACTGGATTTGTTTCAATAGTGAATGTTTGACAATTTGTCAAACACTTTGCATGCAAGCTCTGATTCTAGTTCGGTCTTTGCCAAGTTTAAAACTCTTCCGGTTTTTGAAATATATGCCTTCAATGATTTTTGACCATATATGGAATTACAATAACAATGCTTGAATTTTCAAGTAAAGCAAAGTATTCATGGAATGATCATAATTCATTATCACTATGCAATTCTTTTAATTCTTTCATCAAAGAAATGTCTACAAAGCAATATATTGCTTATGGAAATTATTTTAAAAACTTATAATGAACCTGTAGCAGCATTGTATATTCAAATTTATACTCAGAATTGTAGTCGCAGTCTTCTGAGATGTGGCATTGCTAAAGCCTAGGCCTGAATTTTAAATGGTTGACACCCTTAATCCAAGATGTGCCTGGTATATGTCTCAACCGGTGCTCTTAATAGTCAAATGCAGCTACTAATCCTTGGCCGCTGCCTGTAGCTGAAAATGGCACTCTTGTATCAAACGCAGACCCTCTGTTATGTCATGTAGGCCTCTAATTCATGTCGGCTGTCTATAGATATGAAAAGCCGACCCTCTTTGAGTGATGCGACTGCCACTATTTCAATCGCAAATCTTTATTTAGCAACGATCTACATTCAACAAATCATTTACCAGCCTGTAACCCCTCTCTGGAATTAAATGCTGAAATCTTTCTTCCAATTTGATCACAATTTTAGCACAATGTTGGTTCTGAATGAAACCAACCCTTGGCACAATTCACCGTCTCTGAAATCAATTCAAAGTGCATTATCTGGATAGAAACCACAATTCCATCAGATCAGAAAACTTGAAAACCCTTGGCTCTCAACAACACAAATCCACAATCATCAAATGCTCAATAGAATGAATTCGATTTTAGCATTTGAAGGTATTTAAAAATCCTCATTACAATTCGCCCTGTAGCTTCTCCTTCACACCTCACATGATTTCCATTTTATATTTGCTTTTGATGTATATTTGAAATATAATACTTATTATTTCTCGCCTACAAGGGCCAATGATAGGCTAATCCAAACAAACTGATGCTCGCGAAAATGGGGACATTACAACACTCTTGTGAATCACACGTTGACTCATCCACCTCTATGGTCATTTGTTGACATCTTTTTAATGACCCTTTTCTTCTTGTTTCTCGTCTGTTGAAGATTCATCTATACAATCTGTATGCATCCCTTTTCTTCTTGTTTCTTGTCTGTTGAAGATTCATCTATACAATCTGTATGCATTATTGATACTATGCAAGCCTAGGGTCAAAGATGACTATGTGAATCGGGCATCTTCTCCTTTGTAATTATTGCCTTCAACAAGATAGATTAATTGCATCTCCAGTTCAAATTCATTCTTCGAGTTAGAATTTTTTACTTTGAATATCTTCTCAATGAGCCTTCTCAAGCTCTCTTTTATAAAAATGTTTATGAAGATAGAAGCTACATGAGAGAAACATGGAGTGTAAAAAATTCATGAGACTTACAAAAATTTAACGGTAGAATTTTGCACCAATAAACTCTTTGTGAACTAGTTTATTGGTTTTTTGCATGCATGCACTTTAAGTTAAAATCACAATAAGCTAAAGGGATTCTCTAAATTTAATGAGCCTGCAAAAGATAGTCTGAAAGGTCAGTAAGAAGTGAGCTGTTTACCATAGTTGCGCTATGGTTTAGCAGATTGTAAACTCGAAATGTAGAAGAAAAGTTGTGATTGCTGTTGCTGATGACTATGTAATATCATGAGGGAAGCTTTGTATGTCACTGTGTCCTCTTCTTATGGAGCTTTACATCCTCTAGTTCTTTATTAATGATCATTTATAACTTAAAGATTTCATTAATTGGTGGTGGATTCATTAATTATTTTATATGGGAAATATATCTTTTGAATGCCAATTCATTACTGTTGTCTGTTATGGATGACAATCATGATGTAACAGAAATACTGTCTTCTGCAAAGCTGTTCTATCAGTGCTTTGATTTAGTGATCTTATTCCGTTTTATAATTTATTGTATGGATCATGAGATCAATGAATTTTTATAGGCATTTAAAATATTTTCATTTGGTGATTGGTCTCGTGGAGGTTTAATGTTTCAAAACTTTTATAAACTTTCCTAATATATATGTGGCAAATTTGCTTTCATGCTGATCAGGGACCATTTGGTATATCGCATCAGCAAGTCCTAGCACGAATTCAGGCGCAAGCACAGGCTCAGACTCATCAACAGATGCAAGTTCAAGCATCACCTTTTCCCCCTTTGATGACTTCCACAATAACAGCAACGGTGCCACATCAGCTAGAATATTCAATGGGGGCTGATGTTATTACATACGGAGCTTCGTATCAACAGAAGGCACATGCACAAACAGAAACAAAGAAAATTAATGCATCCTCTGAACTGGGTCCTCAAGATACTGAACCCAATTATAGGTCTTTACATCCAAGTGCCATTGAGCGCCCTTGTGAGGATGGATACAATTGGCGCAAGTATGGGCAAAAGCAGGTTAAGGGTAGCGAATATCCTCGTAGTTATTATAAATGTACCCATCTCAAATGCCCTGTGAAGAAAAAGGTTGAACGTTCCCATGATGGTCAGGTAACTGAAATTGTTTACAAAGGAGAACACGATCATCCCAAACCCCAACCTAGTAGACGTATGGCTGCTGCCGCTGCTCAACATTTACACTCTGATGATATTAATGAACTTATGGATGGTAAAGCTGACGGAGCTATCCAGGTTTATTCTGGAGATGCTAATATTGCAGATTCATCAACTTCATTGATGGGGCAGGACATTGGTCAAGGGAGTCCCGAGCACTCATCTGGTTCAAGTGATGATGGTGAGGATGATGAAGATGGCAGCAGGGTAGATGACGCAGATGACGCAGATGAGTCAGATGCTAAAAGAAGGTAATGGGCTTTATGGGGAGATTTATTTTCTTCTGTTCAGAGTATTTGGTTGTTTCTATTTGGCTTTTAATGATTTCTTATTGACTCAAGCAGGAAGAAAGATAAGAAGATGAAGGAAATTATTGCTTCATCTAGGACGGTTAGAGAGCCTCGCATTGTTGTGCAGACAACAAGTGATGTAGACATCCTGGATGATGGTTATCGTTGGCGTAAATATGGACAGAAAGTGGTGAAGGGCAATCCTCATCCTAGGTTCGTATCTCTTCTCTAACCAGTTATACCTAACTGAATTCTTTGCAGTTTTTATTAGCTGGACCTTTGCTTGCATTTTTAGAGAATGCCTCAGCATCAGATTTTTCTGCAAGGTTCCACAGTTTTCAGTAGCAAACAAAATACACTTACAAACTGCATATCAGATGTTTGCATGGTTGATGCATTCATTATATTTAGGTTTTTCTTCTTCAGTATATTTCTAGAATTTGATTCTTTTTTCTGTTTTTTGTGTGGTTTAATTGCTTGACGGTTGTTTTTTAATCGTTCAGGAGTTATTACAAGTGCACCAATGTGGGATGCAATGTACGCAAGCATGTTGAGAGGGCATCCACTGATATAAAAGCCGTCATTACAACCTATGAGGGAAAGCACAATCACGATGTTCCAGCAGCGAAGAATAGTAGTCACGACGTAGCAGGCTCTGGGGCACAACTTCGTGCTGGAAGTAGTGCCAATACTAGCACCAGTCTTTCCAAGCCTCCTAATATGTCATTACTGGAACAGCAACAGCAGACTGTAAGTTGGGCTTCACAGGGTATTACTGGGGAGAATGGCACTCAAAACTGCGATGGTACTACGCAGAATTTCGCTTCCTCTTTGGTAGCTACCAATAGATTAAATATGGGAAGGCCTTTCGGTGATGACAACGGATTCAGTTTTTCAGGAGCAATGCAAGGCTTAGGCACTGTGAGGCCCAAAGAAGAGCATGAAACTGCCTCAGTCACAACTGGGTTTTTTTAAGCTGTTGGCCAGCCGTTGATATGAAAGGAACAATGCATGGAATGTGTTTGGCGAACATGTGATCTTGACACACTTATTCTGTTGTCTGCAATTTTACCAAGATACCAACATTGCTAAACTGTCCATGGGAAAAAAAACTAAGCTTCTTAAACAAGTGCAAATGTTATGGATCCATGCTAAACAACTCTTATTGTCAGGATAGGTTCCTCAGTTTGTCTCCTCTGTACGAGATGCGAAACAGCTCTGGTCTTGTCAATGTTCCTTCATTTGAATCATAGACAATGATGTGTCTTTCTACATTTTTTATGGGCCTATCTCCTTCGCAAGGCCATCGGTATACTTGTACTATTACACATTACAGTTTACAGGACTTGAATCGGGACCTCTAAACATCATTGGGTTCAAATGGCCATAAGTCTGAAAACAAATGTGCTTAGTCGATTTGAGTTATTGGAAGTCAATAATAAAATATACCCCAGTGTCTATGATGGTTCTTTCCAATCATCACTGCAGGGCCCAGATAAAGAACTCTATCTTCTAAGAACCAAAAAGGCCAAACAATTTGCAGAAATATAAGATATTTAATTGCAAATAAAGTAAGTGAGGCCACTTGTTTAACAGATGTAGATTAAGACTTACCAATAGCTTAAACTTGAAAGGGTGCTATACAGATTATATGATTTTTTCATGTTTATAACCAAAGCGGAAGAAAACTCAAAAAACAGTAAGGGACTTAAAGGACATATTGACTTACACAGTAGTCAAAATGCATATACAATCTTAAATAATATATGGATATATGGGTCTGTGAACAATATAGTTGAGGCAACATTCTTGTAATTGTGAAATTTAAACATTATTGTAATTGTGAAATTTGCATTCATTATACTTATGTTCTTTGTATATGTGACTTGTTTCTAAATAAAAGTGTGGCAAATACTTTAAACTTGATGGCATGTTTCATCTCTGGGATTTATCTCTATTTTTAGTTTATCTATTTATTTTCATGGATTAATTCAAGTGTGGAAGTAAATTTAGAATGTTCAAATTTAAATTTGAGCCCAAACCATCTCCCTCACTACAAGTTGTTACTATTCTGTTCAAACATGACCAATTGTTGTAAATAAGGACACTCTCCTATAGTGTATGGTATCCAAAATCTAAGCACCAAAAGATAATCATTGGGTCAATTTGAGAGAATATTGTGTTGCATTATTTAGCATACAACAACATTTGCACTTAGCAACATATTAGGGCATATTGTACCATTGCTTATGATTGATTTTTATTTTAAAACTAGTAACTTAGATCTAGGGGTTTGACAAAAAGAGAAAATCATTGTCTAACAAACTCTCAATGATGTTTGGCAACACTACCCACTTTTAAGATAGGTTTATAGACTGAGGTGAACAAATTGCAAATATGTAGAAGTGTAGCTTACTTTTACATATCAGATTTTTGGGATATGTTTATTTATATGTGCAAAGATTAGTTTTATAGGTTTAAATATGACCTAGTGCAGAGAAAAGTACATCCAATTGTTTTTGAAAGCTTGTTAGTAAAAGATTGATCACCAAGAAAAGTCTTGAATCACAAAGAATGATACATAAAAATGTCTTCAAGTCTCACAAAGTTTTCTAATCCTGCGTCATTTTGAAAAGCATGTGTGTATGTTAGATAATGTATAAGCTTTGTAGTCTAGGGTTAATGACTTGCTCGTGTCAGAGTTTATTTCTTTACCCTACTTAAATTTATAAGTTTTATTTTATTTCCTTTTATTTTGTGGTATCTTAAATGATCCTACATCACTTAGGTTTTGGCTAGTGTGGTTTATTTCTAATTTCTTACTTTATTTTACATTCAAGAGTCCTTTTATTGTTTGAATTTTAGAGCAAAATTCCCTCCCCATTTTAAATTTTTTTCTTTTAGGTTTTGTGTTCCATTTGTCCTAAGTGTCATTATCAACATGCCCTCCTTTTGAGAAGCCTTCATTTGAATTATGCAATGGCTAAGGGTCAAGTTGATAATGGAATATTTGAAAATTTATTGATAATACTCGTATTAATTGGGAAGAAGAAACTTTTGATCATGATGCTTATCTTGAGTTTATGGGTAAGCAAGAAATTGCTTTGACGATAGATATGGTATCTTTTGATCTTGAATATTTAGTTGATGATACAAATCCCACATGGACGATGTTAAACATAAATTGATCAACAAGTTTTATGATTTAGTTGTGCTCCAAGTGATGGTCGAAAATATTAAACTTTTAAAAGTCTTTTAAGTGTTGTATTGTCCCCCTTATTCGTAACCTCAGGGCAGTTATTCGCGATTCTCCTCCTAGCAGTTGGGTATCGAGACAGAACCCCTAGATCGCATGACGTTCTCGCCAGCAGATGGACAAGAGAGAACGTCACAACTATTTTCTGCTTGTCAACTGCTAGAATGGTAATGGTACTTTATGGTCCTTACTGGGTCTCTTTCATGATGTTGTTGGTTCCGCAAACATTCTGGCTGTTACGGAGACTCACGAGAGTCTTGTTCGTCCTCTACCGGGCCTTCCTAGATACCAGTGGCTTTCTGCCTTTTGGGATGAGGTCAGATCTTTTGGTGGGGTCCAGGGTTCCGGTGGGGTTGCTTGTCTTGTCAGTGACCATCTCTTCAGTTCTACTTCTATTGTTCATGCCGACATCTCTGACATATTCCTGTGGATTTGTATTGGTCGTACCACATCACATCACATCACATCACAGAGATATCTATATTGTTGTGTGCTACTTCCCACCGGCTTCCTTGTCCTATGCTATTCACAACACTGAGTGCGACGATCCTTACGAGGACCTTCTTGAGCACATTATCAGGTTCTCGGCCATGGGTGACATCATTATTCTTGGAGACTTCAACGCACGAACCAGAGACCTTCATACTCCCCTTCATGATCGTGGTGCTGACTCTGATTGTACTTCTGAGACTGACCCGCTTATTCTGGGGTTGCAACGTTCATCTGATGATTGCATGGCCCCCCTCACGAGATACGGTCGCCATCTTCTCCAGCTCTGCTAGTCCTCGGACCTTGTGACCCTGAATGGGCTCCCTTGCTTTCCTGACTCTGGATCCTTCACCTGTTGGCCTCACTGCGGCAGTTCAAGTGTCGTGGACTATGCTCTATCTTGTGCCTCCTTCGTCCTCTTCATCCACCATTTCACTATCTCTTGCCTCCCTCTCACCAATCACGCTCTCCTTAGTCTTTCCATCAGAGTCTCCCCTCCCCCCTTATCCACTCCTCCTCCGCTTCCCGTGCCGACCCTCACCCGGACCTTTTGTTTCTTAGAGAGTGACCAGGATCTCTTTTTTTTTCACCTCAGACGACTCCTCCCGCTTGCCCCCTTTTCTGAGACTGGAGATACCTCCTCCATGTTCGACATTCTTGCGACCACTCTTTGGGAGTCCGCACTCCTCTCCATTCCCCACCATACCACACCTTTATCTCACAATCCCCAGCGCCGGAACACTTGTCCTATGAACCAATGGTTTGATGAGGATTGTAAGACCTTCCACCGTTTTGTTCGCTCTGCCTTCTCCGCTCACTTCCACTCCTTCACCTAGTTGAGGCTCTCTTACCACAGTTTCCTCTGCCACAAGAAACGTGCCTTTTACTTGATGCAGTGTCGATCTCTCTGTGCTTCCCTCCAGCGCTCCCCCAAGCTCTTCTGGCGCACTTTGTTTCCCCGTCATCCTCCTCCTCCCACCCTGGATCTCTGCTCATTGATTTCCCACACTTCCATTCTCTATGACATCCCCGACCAACCCTCTTTCCACCTTACTCCATCACCCTCTTGCCATCTCTTCACATTCTCCAACACCTACGAGGCGGTTAGGTTGATCAGTACTAGCAGGACAGCTGACGAGGAAGGGTTCCAAGCGGAACTCTTCAAACTTGGTATCGGTGTTCTGGGTTCTTTTCTCTCTGTGCTCTTCAATAGAGTGGTTTGCACAGGGTTTCCTCACTCATGGTATCGGCACATCATTTACCCGATCCATAAGACTGGTGCGACCTTGGACCCCGGGAACTACAGAACCATCATGGTTGGACACACTTTTGCCAAACTCTATGCTACAGTCCTGAACACTATTTTATCTAGAGAGCTCGACCGTCGCCAGTGTCGTGCGAAGGGGCAGGCGGGTTTTAAGACTGATTTTCAAACCATGGATCAGATTTTGACACTACAGACCATTATTGAGGAGGCCCGCTTTCGCTCAACGAAGGTTTACTACTGCTTTGTGGATTTTCGCAAGGCTTTTGACTCAATTTCTCAGGTGGCCCTTTTTCTAGAGACTCAGACATTGGGATCTCCGAGATTCTTCTTACTACTATTATGTGGCTTTACGAGTGCGTGGTGGGTGGATTTAGGACTCCACAGGGGTTCTCCGAGCCAATCCAGAGTACCCTTGAGGTGAAACAGGGCTGCCCTCTCTCTCCTACACTTTTTGGCATTTACATTGATGAGCTCGAGGCTTTCCTCCGGGATCTCTCGCTCCCTAAGGACGGTTGCTATCTGCATCAGGTGTTGATCTCCATTCTTTTATTTGCCGACGATGTGGTCCTCCTGACCTCCTCCCCTGAGGGTTTACAAAGACTCCTTGATGGTTTGGCTTTCTTCTGTGAGCTTCGACAGCTGGTTGCAGTGAACCTGGGCAAGACCCGGGTGATGGTCTTCAATTGTTTGAAGACTTCTCATCTTCACTTCTATTTTCAGGGCTCGGAGATCAAGATCTCTTCCTCCTATACTTACCTTAGGGTTAAGTTCTCTGGTCCTCATTTCAGCTTGAGACCTGCTATGCAACCATGGGTCAACAAGGGGTTGGGATCCAGCTTGGCTCTGCTTGAGAGACAGTGCTTCAGACATCACTTTCAGGACATCAGGTCCAAGTTGGCCCTCCTTGACTCTTTAGTGAGGCCGACGGTGTTTTATGGCTTTGTTGTGTGGGGGCCCTCTCTTCTTGATTCGGATTGGACCTCTGTTGAGAGAGTCTGGATCCTCCTCCTTCGGTGCCTCAACAGATGTCATCGCTCTACTCCTCACAACGTTATTCTTGTTGAGTTTGGTGCTCATCCTTTTAGACTTGCAACCATTTTTGATCTGGTTTGGTTCCTTCACCATCTCCGGGGATTTTATGATTCTGCTGTTGGTCGGCAGAGATAACCTTATCTTGCTTACTGCTCTTCTTTGGCCCTTGCTAGTGTTGATCCCTCTGGTAGAGCTCGTTGTTGGTACGCCCAGGCTACTGCCTTGCTGGGTTCTGTGGGGATCTCGATTGATCATCTACCCCCGTTTCAGTTTTTCTTGGATGCTCCCACCCACCTCCTCCCCTCCCAGCACGAGCTGAATGACCACGTCAGAATGGACATCTATAGACAGTATATCACCACGACCTAGTGCAACCCTCCTGGAGGGCTTCGTCCCAACATGGCCTCCTATGCCGAGCACTATATGGAGATTCTTGATGGGGTCATTGTGCGTCCTTCTTACCTGGCCTACCGATGGAGTCACACTCTTCGTATTTCTTTGGGGTCTTTTAGAGTCGGCTCTCACCGGCTCCGCATCCAGATAGATCACCACATTGACAGGGTTGATCGGATCTGCCGCCTTTGCACCTTGTTGGAGACCAATTTCGAGGCACATTTCATTTTTCGATGTCCCATTTACTACAAGATTAGAGGAAGATTCTACTGCCTGTTCAGAGAGTGCAGTTCCCTTGCCTCCTTCAGATACACTGATCAGCAGTGCCTTGCTCTTTATCTTCAAGAGACCACACGACTTCAGGATTCCACCGTCTAGCTTATGTTCCCATCCAGCCAGAGATCTGATCATCTTATCACATCCTTTTTCACTTCGGCGTCTCCTGCTTGCGGTACGAAGCGCCCTCTCGATCCTCCTTCTGGACACGCCAGGCTTGTGAGACCTCGTAGAGATGTTAAGATTGCACTCGGATGCAGCACTCCACCGCCAGTGTTACTCAGGGACGGTTCAGGGCTCCTTCTAGTCGTGGATCGTACCCTTCAGTGCTCGATTACTTCTCGCCTGGAAAGAGCCTCTAGGCGCTCTTCTTGGTTCTTCTGTTTTCTGTTTTCTATTTTCTTGTTATTGTTCTTTCCCTGGACACCGTTTGGTGCTCCTGCTGTTGGTTGTTTTGCTCTGTATGTTCCCAGTCCCTTAGACCCTTGTTGGTCTCTTGTTGGACATTAATAATTTGTCTTATCTTATCTTATCTTATCTTGCAATTAAGTTACCTTTTTCTTTATATGCCACCTAATTTTGTTCAACATGGGATGAAATTTGTTTTTGCTTCTACTTTTGAGATCAAACTTCTTCTTACCACCACTTCTCATCTTGAGGGCATTAAATATTTCACATAGGAGTTAATAATTGAGCCCCATGGACTCTAGAGATCATTTCAACTAAAGCAACCCATCATAAAAGAGAAATCAAATAATTAATTTTTTATTAAGCTTGAGAATTCAATAGATTCACTAATTAATAATTGTACAATATACAATGAATAAATGTTTGATAAAGGATAAAGAAACCTTGGTAGCAACCCTAGGTGAAAATATAAAAAGACCATGACATATATATTTATCATATGACTTGAGACAAAAAAAACACATGACCTAAGTAAGGTCAAGCATGCTTATATGAATAGGCACAATAAAAAATAATTAGGTGGTTACCTTTCTCACTCTAACACCCTCGTTAAGTGTAACTTAGGGAGTATGATGAATGCATGTATGTGCATGGAAGTATCTTTTGCTACAATGTTTGATAAGGTATATGTGTACAAACAAATCTCTCACAATTAAAGAAAATGAGAAAACCTCACAAGGAAAGTTCCTCTTGAAAAGAGAATGAAATAAACGTGTTATTTAAAGGGGAAAATAATGACTCAATATGACCATCTAAGGACTACTTCTATCACATAAGTACATAAATATCCCCTCAACATGAGAGAAAATATGAAACTATGAATCATGTAAAGAAGTAGCTTTTATACTAATTATGAGTGCTTGAAGATTAAAAAAATCCATTATTTGCAATTAACATTTCTTCTCTTAGAAAGCAAGAGATCTATTGGTGATTGTTGAAGGCATTCACATAATTGATGAATAAAAATCCAAATCAAAATGTGCGCATTTGTCAACTGTTAAAATGTTCACATGTGGAAAATGTGTGATGTCAATCTAGAATCTTTTGAAGACTAATGAAGATGAAGATCGATAAATGAGATCCGAAGATGATGATAAAATGATAACAATGATGATGAGGATTCCATCAAAGAGGAGATGGATGTCCCCAAATGAATCCTCCAATTTCTCAATATGAGACTCCACAAACAAGGATGAATTCGAAGTGGATGTATTTGAAAGATATTTAATCACTTTGAAAAATATGAATTCGAAGTAGACATATTTAAAAAATAATGAATATCTTGTTGCACACAATCAATAGGGATCATGGATGCAATGATACTAACCTAATTTGAAGCAAACAAAGATGAAGATGTGGTCTCAATAGTAGGAGGAGAAGCAAAAAGATAAGTCGTTGTACCATTACAACATGCAAAGACCTAATTAAAGTATCCTAAATGGGTGTAGCATCATTAAGGGGAGTGATTTAGTTTGTATTAGGATCACCTAGGAATGCATAGATAAAGGTTCTTCATAGGTATTTCAAACTTTAATCCAAAGTGTGTGTGTGTGTTGGGGGGGGGGGGGGGGGGGGGGGGGTGGGTGGGAGACAATGCTTGATATAGTAGGAGGAGAAGCAAGAAGATAAGTCTTTGTACCATTAGAACATGCAAAGACCTAATTAAAGTGTCCTAAAGGGTGTAACATCATTAAGGGGAGTGATGTAGTTTGTATTAGGACCACCTAGGAATGCATAAATAAAGGTTCTTCAAAGGTATTTCAAACTTTAATCTAAAGCGTGTGCGTGGGGGGGACAATGCTTGATATGGCATACTGCGATGATAAACCCTACAACAAACCAATCCTACAACATAATCAATATTATACTCTATTAAGCCACCTGAGATGGGTCAGAATGTCATTTTGTAAAAACTCATAATTATCCATTATCAAGATTGCTATATATAGATGAATAGAAAAAGCTATAATACACTTCACAAATGATAAAATTGAAGACTATCCTTCTTAGTACATATGAATAGCTAAATCAAGTCATATCATGTAGGCAAAACTTTTTTAGATGCTAAGATGTCCAAGCAATAAACTAGATTGCAAATATGTAACAATTTGAATAAAAGATGCTTAAGTCAATTTTGCAAAAAATGCATATATTGTTGAAAAAAGCTCCTAATTCCTTTTCAATCCCAATCTAGGAAAAAATGAGCTCAAAATCCAAAAGATAAGTTAAATTGTACAAATGATAAAATACAATAAGATAAAATTAAAAAATACTAGCACTACTAGAAAGTGTCGAGAACTATTTAAAAAAAAAAACATTCATTTTCAAAAAATTGATATCGTATGCCCATATTATTCAAAAAAGAAAAACAGTCCCACCTATGGAATGATATTATCCATAAAATCTGAGCTATGGTGGCATTCGTTTGAGGTTTTTAACATGCTAGAAATTGAAACAATAACAATCACACAAGCTTCCATTCCAACTAGTGACATTAGCCCATTCATTATAGGAAAAATTAAAAATAAATCAAGGTGATGAACTTTGTATGTTAAAATACTTAAAAAAATTATTGTTGTAGAAAGAATTTCATCAAATTTATGATGCCAACCACTAGATTCCTACAAAGGCTTGCATCAACATTAATGATGAGGATATACAAAACTGTATGGTCATTTGTACCATACAATAGGGCCTTTAAAAATGTATACTAAGTTTTTCAATTTTTGATCTCAAAGGTTTAATAGTTGATTATAAAGTTTTTGGGTTTTCTGAGCATTAGTAATGTACATTTTTTACAAGATGTCTTGTTTGGATGTTCAAGGCTAAATTTATGAAAAAAGAGAGAAAAACATAGATCTTTAGTTTTGATAACATGTTGGAGTTGATGATTGAATCTTATAACTCTTACAAATCATTTGGAGCCAAAACACCCCACTATAGAAAATAAAAATGTAACTATTTATTATGAAGCATGATAATCTATTAATATAATTATTGATAATCCTTATAATACACAATAAATAAATAATTGAAAAAGGATAAAGAAACTATAGTAGAAATCCTAGGCGAGAATACTAATATGACCATGATACATTGATCTTAATAATGACTTGATACAAAAAAAAAGCATTAAGTAAGCTTAAGAATGCTAGTGTAAATAAGGATCTTATATTGATTCATTAGGTAATTACTTTTTTCACTCTAAGATGTCCAACCTTTCTACTTTGCTCCTATTCATTCCACTAGTGTGATTCTCCTTTGTTATGAATCCCCATGAATAAAATAACTGAAGTGTTAAGCCAACAAACAAGATATATAAAATTTTATTTAGGATTTGTAAAACTTAGGTAGGTAAACCTAATAATAATATATCTAAAGAATTGGGTCATGCAAATACAACAAGGATTTGAATTAATTTTACAATATTAAGTTTTGTGTACCTTTAATGGGAAAGAATGAAAATATGAAAACATTCATATAATATACAACATCGAAGTGCGATTATTCAATTTTATATTTGTGTAAATGGATAGGGATATTGGAGAATATCAATACCTACTCCTTGGGATAATAGATTCTAAAGCCTTTTTTTAATTTGATTTATATTAGTGTTAAACACTGATTTATTATTATATGACTTGATAATATAAATCCTTATTATATTAAATTACCAAAAGAGATTCTATTTACTAATCCTCCACAAACACCACATTTGAATCACTATCTAAAAATATTGACCACCCTCCTTGAAGATGACTTTATGAAGACCTTGAATCCTACAACAAATGTGTAATCAATTTTTTTTTGTCTAAAAAATTGTAGTAGAGTATAGGAGACAATTAGATTCATAAGCATGTATTCATTTCATCAACATAGAGAAAATTGAATATAGCATACACATTCAAGTAAAGTTGAAGAATTTATTCTCTTTTATGGATAAGATTACAATATTCAACATAACTTCTTTTTTCAATTTTCTCTCTAGAAAATCCCAACTCTTGCAATGAAAAAATAATTTATATTTTATATATTTCTTTAATTTTCGGCACTCAAATTTAAGAATGATTACAAATTCAAAAAACAATTTAAATCGTATTGATTTTTCCTCTATGGTATGTCTAGTGAATTGGTGTAGGGGCAACCCACCCTTACACACTCAACAAGTTCTCTGATACCACATTTTTTTGGAAATGACTCTCTCTCTCTCTCTCTCTCTCTCTCTCAACATACATGAGAGAGAGAGAGATAGGGAGAGAGATCTTAGAATACATTAATGTATCCTATGTAAATTCTTTGATGCATATGTGTTTATCTAACAAAACTTTCTAAAAATATAAGGCTATAAAAAAAGACTTTACTGTATTATTTCAAGTGACTATTTATGCAAAAATACATGACACCTTTATTGACTTGAAGATATTGATATTTTCCAATTTCAAGACATAAATATATTTTTTTTTTTTTATTGTTGAAAATTTAACCCTAATCCAAAAAATATCTCTATAACATAACCTTCAAATATTAGGAGTTCTTCATCATTGTCGCAACTCTTGATTGTGTCAAGAATAGTCATAGAGGTAATTCCTCATCTTGGTAACAATAGACATGTTCCAAATATCTTCAGAAACATCGTTCTCTCCTCAAGGGTAATGCTTTTGACATTGAATTCAACCTCCTTATGACTATCTTGATTACTTCCTCTATCTAATATCCTCTTTCTTTATTTAATTTTTGAAATGATATCTCCATATTCTTTATAATTAGGAGGTCCTTTAATTTTCTGATTTCACAAATGCATAATTAGATAAGAATTTAGTTTAGGCCAGTAATACAACACAACCTCATGCCCCCAATTCTAGCTAGGTCATATCACGGGTAACATAAATTCACACCCTTTAAGGGGAAGTAAGAGCTTGATTCATTTCATCTAAATGCATTATATTCTCTTCCATGTACTTTTACATAGATTAAGCAATAGGGTAATCAATAAGCTGTTTAATACCCCTTTCTCACATTATTTTATTTTTACATGCCATTAGAAATTTGGCATTAAATTGCTTTGGCCAAAGTTGTATGCATATTTTTCTTAAATATGTTGGTTATGTTTCATCTCCCTGTCACATTCGTGATTAGTTCTAGATAGGCATATGTGCATTGTAGTTAGTTTCATGGCTACCCTACATCCATCTCATCCACCAGTTCTGAGTTTCTAAGCTTCTCGGGTAGGTTTGACACACTCTTCATGTTAGGATGAGCCCTGGGGGAGCTAACCACTCTGTGGTTGGGCATAAAAAGAGCTTGGACCACACTCACATCTCAAGATAGAATATGGACAACTGTTTGATGGATTAGGAGATAGGAATTTTCAAATGGATAGTTGTCTGATGATATATTTTTATCATGTATTAGGATTGACCTTCCTGGTCTTGTACTTTGATGTACACTATGTTGTTATATTCATTTGATGTATGCTGTACCTGATGTTTGACAAGTAGGTCGCTTGATGTAATTGATTTATGTAATGATGTATTATCATGATGTACTTGATGCTTGATGAGTAGGTCGACACCTCTTGTGTTTTTTTTATCTTAATCATTTATGTTTATATGCAATAACAGTATGATCGACACTATGATTGTCACCATTGCTTTGTTTGGATTCATATTTACCACTTATCCTTTTCAACAAGTTGGTGGAATTCATGTATATTCCTTATGTATGAAATGGAAAATTTATTTGACTAACTTTTTTTTGATGATTTGACTGTTGACTTGTATGTTCGAATTTCTGTATTTCTTGTATATTGCTTATGTGCCTTTGTTTATGAAAAGAAGTCTTTACGGATAGGGAGGTGCAATAGTGAAAAATGCAACTTATTGACCAATGTTAAACAAGAAACTATAGTACAAAGAGTGAATGCATCGAATAAAATACCACCATGTAGACATGGGAAGGGACCAAAAATTTAATCCTCACTTGCAAGTGGAAAAAAGAACTATTAGATTACTTTTGAGAAAAGTCTTGATAGATTACAAGAACAAATGGGTTCATGAAGCAATGCAGCCCAGGACATAATATGATGATTTATGTCAATTCATCAGGTGCTACCATCAATATAAAATTGAAATTATAAGGTACAAATTAAGGTGGAAGAGTTCAAGGTTTTAGGTTTTCTGAATAAACCCTTCGAAAATTACACAAAAATCTTAGAATTTTTAGTTTTCAACATGATACGTGGATCCAATCTTGTTTTGGATTAATGTAAAAACAGGTTTTGAAGGGAACCCCAAAAACCTGAATAAAGTTATACAAAGAGATAAAAAATTAACGCCCCTTAAACACACAACAGGCCAACCATGAAACAAGCCAACTAGGAAACAAGCCATCCTCCCAAACCAAAAATAAGAAACCATTGCACTAGATAAACTGTTATATTTCAGAAGCTAAAAGAAAGAAAACTATCCTTTTGTCCCCTTCTTAAGGGACCGAAAGGTCATGTCAAAAGAAGGTGGGGTCTTCTTAGAATGTTTTCCTTTAACTGTGATCCAAACTTCTTAAACTCTTGCAGCCTCATCCTTATAGCACAACGAGTCCAAAGCTGAAGATCCAACACCCAAAAATGGTATTGAATCTTCTAGAGAAACAACCAACACAAGGTCGACTTTAGACCCAGCTAAAGGGAGATCTAAAATGGACTTGCAAACCCAGAACCAACAACTTCCAAAGAAACAATAGGGTCAACAGAACCAGCAACCGTAGAACCACCAACTGAAGCCTTAACACTATCCAACAAAGAAAAATAGGTCTAGAGATAGTAGGAGGGCACACGGGACCAGAACCAACAGCCACATCATGCATATAAGGACACAAGCCATCCACCTCAATAGTAGACACCTGATTGCCTAAATCAGGAACAACCTCCTTCCCAGGATGAGAGGAGTTTTTAAGGATTGTGTAATGTTGGGTGGAGGAACCCTTCCACCAAGAAGGAGAAGATTTATCCTTCTTGGTATCAAAGCCACAGTGGGCTGAAATGTGGCTAGTCTCAAAACAATTTTGACACCTAAAAGGAATAACTTTGTAGTCAAGCTGCTGGATCCAAGATCCCAAGGATGATTCAATTTGGATTTCAGATGGGAGACCCTTCGAGGTGTCAAGATCTACCAAGATGTGAGCAAAAGTGGAATGATATATATTATAAGGATTGTGATCCAACAATAAAAAGTCCCCAAAAGCCTCACCCACTTCCTCTAGGATGGAGACGTGTCATAGATGAAGGGGGAGGTTAGGGAGCCTAACCCATATAGGGATCTCGCTGAAGACTTCAGAGGAAGGATTGAAATCGGGGTGCCAGGGTTTAACCATAAGTATAAAATTTTCATCCTCCCACCAAATGAAGTAATCACAAAGGATATTAGATCGATCCTCGAAATTGTCAAATTTTGCTAATTATCCAATCTTGTTAATAATGTTTTTTAAATTTTTTTATCCAATTCTTGAATCAGAGCTAATTATCAAGGATTGATGATATTTTGAACAATTTAACAAGGCTATTGGTTTGTTGCAAGATAATTTGTCCTATGTAAAATAATTCTTAAAATTGATAGGCAATAAGCGAGTATGTGAATGTCGTAGATGGTGATTTTGAAGTAAATGTCATTCCTTTTAGTGCACCAATTGAAATTTTCCTCAAATAATTTTTGGGTTGTTAAAAGGTTGTAATTAGATAATTTTTTCTTTTTCTTTTATTTGTTTTTGATGAATCCCTAACCAAGTTAAATTATTGTAATGGTTATTAATTTACTTGGAAAAACAATGACACGATTTAGAATGTTAATAAGTTTCCATGTTTGCAAACATGATAATAGTGCGACAAAGAGAAGTGGGAGGTTCTAAACATTTGTGAATTTTTTTTAATTTCATGAAGTCTAAAATATGCCAAAGATCACAAAGAAGGAAAAGATAAAGAAAATCATAAGTTTTGTGATGTCACTAAGTTTTAGAAATCACAAACTTACCCAAATTATTTAACATTGGTTTTAGGGTTCTTCATTTTGACAAAAGTGCGACAAGTTTAAAAGAATATAAAAAGGAACAAGAAAGAAAATGATAAAAGAGGACAAGTTATAAATATTGTAAATTTTGTTAGTTTACAAACTTTGTGAAAGTGAAACAAGGTTCACCAAAATCCCAAAACCATGAGAAAGAAGAGAGAAGAGAATAAAGACATTGGATAATTCACCATTTCATAAACTTTCCAATATAATATGAAGACAAATTCCACCAAACGTATGCTCAATTTTTGGGATACCTTAGCACACAACTATTTCACTAGATTCCTTAACTCCAAGACATGTCAAATACCAAAAGTTATGGTGCACAAACTTCTAGCACTCTTTTTATGTATATTGTAAGTAATATCACATGCCATGGTACTTCATAACATATAACTATTAATGGAAAGGGACTTTTTAGATCACAAGATAACATTTCTCTATGATCTTCATGCAAATATATGCATCTTGGGCCACAATTATAATTATGTACCATGTTTAGACAAAAATATGTGAAGGGTGTAGACATATGGGTTCTTGAGTAAATCTGGATTTTCACACCACTATGCTTGGTCACAATCTTAGCAACTTGCAAGGACTATATAATCTTGGGGTTTTATCTTTCTAAGAGATCGTATTTGTTGTTTTCTTTCATCACATGGCGTTTAAGGTTTCAAATCACACCGGGTCATCTTATTTTAGAAGAAACATCCACGTTAAACCAATGACAATTAAATTTGTAAGTATTATTTGTAACAAAATATTTCCATCACAATTTGTAAATTTTCAAGGGAATCACTTTATCATAACTATGATTTCTTCTTTCTCATATTTGCTATGATTTAAATACTATATTTGATTATTATGATCATATTATAATCCAATATTAGCCTTATAATGATGTCTTCCATAGTGTACACATATTTAAATTCATTCAAGTGTGATGAATTATTAAGCATGCTTATATATCGATCACAGAACTGATGTACATAAATACATAGTTGATTTTTCTCATGATTTATTTTTAGTTTCCCTCTTATTCGTTGTGATTTTGTTTATCAAATAATTAGCTCTAGTCCCTAGAAATAATGATTTAATCACACACCTTTAGATATAATAAAATCTATAACAAGTAGTGTAGGAATTAGTTTTAGTATTTATGTAATTCATGATCAGTAGTTTAAGTAAGAAAATGTCAATTGTGATGTTTATCATCTAAATCATTTTATAAATCAAACTCCTTACGCCATCATCTTGAATTTTTTACAATAACGATCACATTAACCATACGAGAGTTAATTTGTAGTTGGTTAACCTTTAACCCTATGAGAACCATTAGGATTGAGCTTGGATAAAATTATAAACTTTACACATTGTAATATCTTTTAACATTTGTAGTCCTAGATAGAACACCTTTAGTAACACCCTCTTGGGAAGCTTAAAGTGTAGGGGATCTTATCCGCTCTCATTTGTTGGCTCTGAACCCTCCATAATATATTAGTAAACTATTATCTTACACTAATAAATGACAACCCCTAGGTTTGAAGATAAAACTATGTTCGAGGATTATTGAGCTACAATTTTAAAAGCTAATAGATAATATTTTGTATGGATAGCTTGTTATGTAGGGTTTTCAATTAATTGAATAGCTTAAGACCCAACATTTCATATGATATTAGAGTGGTCTCTCAATTATGTATATGTCCCATGAGTTGCACTAAAAAGAAACCTAGTAGTTTCTCCACCATATTCAAGGTAAGTTTATAATGTTTGGTTTAACTATAGAGTGCATATCGATGTTAACTTGGTGGGGCATATAGACTTAGATTTTGAAAGTGTATCTCAAGATTGTAATTTACTTTCAATTACCACTTTTTTCTTGGTTTTGGTCATATTTATTGGTTGAGAAAGAATCAAGGTAGTGTTTGCTTAGCTAAACAATTGTCTTAGAAACCCATAACATTAGACTGCTTATTTCAGGATTGGACACCCTAAATGGTTGCTAATTGGATCATTTAGTCTCATTTAATTATCGACCAGGGACGTAAACTTGGAATGGCATTTGCAAACTATATCCTTCAAAATCCATTGATTCTCATGGCTAAACCTATGAATTTGAAATGCATTAAGCTTCAGGAAATCTATGCTAACTCAAATAAATGCTCTTACTCTAGGAAAACAATAATTACGAATAGGAAGTGCTCTACCTGCCTATGTTGTAGGAACAGTCTACTAGTTCTGTTACTAGTGGCTGCAGGAACAATAGAGTTGTATTTTACTTCTCTAAAACATGGAAATGAATTCTACTCTAACAAGGGAATTCACTCACCAAGTGGGCCCCCTTGGATGAGTGAATAGAAACACAATCAAGATAGCAGAATTGAACTCAACTTGTGCATTCTATTCATTCATGGAAAATACAATGGATAAAATAAACATTATAACAATTGTATCAACTTCTATTAAGAAAATAACTACTAACTTGAATAACTCCAAAGAGTTACAATAGTCATCTTATTTAAAGGAAATCTACAACTACTCCCTAAATCTAAGATCACTCCATTAATGAGGATCGTTACAGATTCATAATGCTTCATAATAGAAATATCAGCCATAGAGAATAAGTCTTCCCAGAATATAGTATGTGGTGCCTCTAGATCCATGCACTGTCTTTAACAGGAAACTAAATTGACTTGTTCTTCCAGTGAAGATCTTGCAGCGACGCCTTAAATTAATTCCATCGCTTGCTCGACCTCTTCGACATGATGGCATCTTTGCAGCAATGACTGTCTTTTGACTTCTTCAGCATCATGATGTTGATCTTTAATTCACCATGATTGATCCCTGCAACATAATCATTGCACACACAACCTCTGAGACATACATATTTTCATCATTAATATGAGGAAAGAAGTGTTAGATTCCAATTAATATTCTTGCAAGGCATATGGCTACAGGAAGGAAACTACCCACAAACATAGCAGAGGAAATAGGATCATTCATTAGCATATAACTACTGCATCTTATCATTTTATCCATCATTTCCAAGCAAATATACTATGTTCCCTTTTCATCCATTTTACTACTTATGTCCTTATATATACAAAATATACATATAAAACCATAAGTTTAAGTATATGTTCTGCAAATAAACTGCTGGAAAGAAAATAAAAAGCATTTGAAAAGATGGCCTTTAAGGAGGCCCATCATTCCCCCCAACTATCCTATTACAGGTCCCCAGGAATCATGAAGTTGTGTATCCTGGCTCGGAGCCTTAGGTCACTAGCAGTCTTTTCTCCTGACTCATCAACAATATGGTTGAAATACCCATATTGATTTTCCTGAAGAATTTCCCACCTCTGCACTTCTTTAGCCATGTCATGTTCTTCTACAATTTCATTTACTGCTAACAAAGGCTACAGGAGAATAGGCGGTTGGAACATTAATGGAATACAGTAATTGCGCAGTGTTCTGCCCAACATTATATATATACCATGGAAATCGACGGGTGAAAAGAGTTAGGTTCTGCGGAGAATGATGTTCACGAACCTTGAGATCACGCGACATCCTTAACCATTTATGCCTAGAAGAAGAGATTGCAGCCTCAATATTCTATGACGAGTGTTGTTCCCAATATGTATATGCTTGCTCTTTGACTGGATGGACCTTGCTGGCCCCACTTGGGTTCATAGTGACCGGGAGCCAGTCAAGAAAAGTTTGTTTGGAATGTTGAACTTAAGGCCACATTAGTGAAGGTATATCAATTTCACAGTTTCTCTATGGCAAGGCCTGATGTTCTCTGCTTATCTGATTCTGCATCCAAGAAATCACTGCTCTTAACTAAACATCTCCCACATACAATAGTGAATTCTAGTCCTTGTCATCGGGTACAAAAAAGATTATGTAAATATAATTCACATAATAATTTTTTTATAGCCATGGGAGCTGACTGAAATGCATCATATAATTTATGAGGTGTTGAGACAGAAGGATTCAGTCCCTCTACAATCCTGGTTAATTTAAAATTAACAAATTGTTCCTTGAGGAACAATGCATAGACTAGAGATGGTGACCTGCATGTCATTGCTTCAGGAATCAATTCAATAATATGCTTAACCCATCTTCCAACACTGCAATCTAATCTAATTGATGAGCTTTCTCATCAATGGTTCTTTTCAGCTTTTCCTTTTGTAAATTCCAATGTTCCCTTTCCCATACAAAATTCTGGTACAAGCTCAACCCTGCTGCTAATGGTGTAGAAAAGTTTGGAGGTGGCATGGGTCCTTGGTTAAGGATATCAATCCATCTGGCTGTAGGATGAAGGGTTTTTACTACCTCACTCTGGGTGGAAGTTTCCCCTTTCCATGCAACAAGAGTTTTTGTTGCCTTATCCTCTTGATAGGATTCAACTGCTTTAGCTAGTGCATCTAACCCATCCTTGCTTACTTGTTCTAACACAGTTTCAACAATATCCTCATTAACTATAGGGAATTCATCATCAAGTAGGTTTTTTGAATTATCAACATTATCTTGCCCAACAAAGCCATTAGAAAATTCCTCTGCCTCCTCAGAATTCCTATCACTATTTATGAGGATGTAATCAATATTAGGATCAGCTGTTGTTTCAAAATCTGTATGATGGGAAATGGTGTCACTATCTGTACTTTTTTGAACCTTTTCCTTAGAAGAGGACTTCTCTACAGACTCAGATGACTCAATATTCCCAAATTGAATAGGAGACTTGTCATCTCTGCTGACGTTGGCAGAAAGTATTGCACTCTTCCTAGCAGGGGTTTGGGAAGAACAAAGAGGATCTTTGCATTTCCTCCTGCTGGTGGACACCTCCATCATAGCTTCTATAGGAGGTTCTTCTGGTGTCACTTCCTCAAAAGAGGGCAAGGCTTCATCAGCTGTGTTACTAACATTAACACCATGTGGGTGTTGTTCTGGAATTAATTCCTCTGATCCTAGGGTGTTACCCTTGTCTTTTTCTGAAGTAGACCTAGTTGTCATGGAAGGTGGGGTATCATTGGTCTCCTTTCTTTTTCCTTTCTTCCTATTAGGAATAGGAGTACTACTATTGAAAGATATTTTCCTAGACGGGCTAGGTTTAGATGAAGAGGCTTCAGGAACAACTTCTGTTCATTGAATTACCTAGCGAACCCCCATTGCTATGTTAACCCTTCTTCCTATACCCTGGCCTCTTGGTCTGACCACTCTAGGAACCACTTCATTCATTGCTAAAAATTCATCCCAAGTCCCAATCGATTGCTTATTTAACTCCCTTTATCCAAGTAATTTGATTAAAAAATGATGGTAACCGGACTGAACTTTTCCTGATTGAACTAGAGAAGCTTGCTTTATCACAATGTTAAATAAAAAGCTAGGTAGATTTACTGGTCTATCGTCATGGCGGAGGGCTCTCAAGATCTTGAAATGAAGCCCATGGAGATATTTGTAACGACCTTCAGAAGTGAAGTATGATATGATGAACATAGCTGGCTGCATGTACTCCATGGGCAATGATACCCTTAAGGTACCCCGCTTCTTGTCAATGTCTAGCCACAGATCACCATGCAAGGTGAACTGTGCCCTAGCTGAGTGTAAATCAATATCTTTGGACCATTTCTCTCCTCCCTACGATATTCTTGTTACCTCTGCCACAACATCCCCTGTGAAATCAATTCTTAACCCCTTTACCATTGCAAACCCATTATCCAGAGTGTTTAGAAATTGCAGAGCAATTTCTTCATTAAATCCATTAAGGCTGAGACAGTAATCCAACCATCCTCTTCTTTGGAATTTCTCACAGCTCGCTGGGTCTCCAAGTAGAACTCTGTGGTCTGTCTTCTCATGCCTCTGAAGGTCTCCTCCCATTGCTATTAACAATTTTTTTTTTACAGAAGCTTTACATAAGCTAAAACAAAATGGAAATTATAATGAACTCAAGGTATTACAGATGAGAAAATAGGAGTACAAAATATCATTTACTTCTAGGTTGGAAGTAATTAAAAGAGAATGATATTTCATAAATACTTTCGCGCATGTTAAGGCCTTCCACCCTAACCAAGCCGTGAAAATACCATCATTAATTAAACTTTGGCTTTTAAAAACTTTTAATTACTTTCACATCAAATCATGATGACGTAATCACTGGGTGACAGATGACTTCACACATGACGGCGGTCATCTTGAAAAGACAAGAAAATTTTTTCATCCTTCACATGTTAATTTCAAAATTTGCAAACAAATATTGAATAATCCCTCCCCCAACTAAGTGTAAGGCATGGGTCCCACCAGGTCATTGCGTGCAAGAGTAGAAAAAGAAAAAGAAAAAGAACACTAAATTCTAATAAAAATGAATAAAATAATGTACGAACGAAGGTATGTGTCACTAACCTGTGGAGTGCTGCAGGAAGAGTGTTCTGATATGCAACATGCATTGATGGAGTGATGCAATGGTACAGAAGAACATGGTAGAGAGAGGAGGTGAGGTGGATTTTATTATTGAGAAATTATTTCACAGGGAGTGAAATGTTTATTATGGAATCATTGATAAAAATCAAGGATTAGTTGAAACCTGGGCGGAAGACCCAGATGCTATTGCTGCAAGAGTGCTATTGTCATCGTTGTGCTAGAACTGCTGCAGGAAGTCTTCTCGACTTGTGGGCTTGTGGTAGATCTAGAGGTGATGCCCGTTCACAAGCAGTTTGAATCGCATAGGATCAATGGTGGAAAGATGAATCACTCTATTATCAAAAACTGATATTATTTCATAAGGGCCTAGCCATTGGGTCTGAAATTTGCCTGGGGTATTCTGATAGCGTGAATCATAGAGTAGGTCCCAATCACCAATGGAAAATTTATTGTCCTTGATGAATCTATCATGCCAATTCTTTCGCTGCTTCTAAATCAATTCTGTGTTATGAAGTGCATACTTCTGATACTCATCTAGTCCATTAAGATGTAGGATCTTGTCTTCTTGTGCCCTGGTAAGGTTAATGTCTAGTTCCAATGCCGTCCTGAGAGTTTTGTACTAAAACTCAATAGGCATAGATGCAGATTTTCCATAAACCAGTTCAAAAGGAGTAAAACCAGTTGTTGTTCTCCAAGTTATTCGGTAAGCCCAAATGGCTTTAGGAAGATGTGTAGCCTAGTCCTTCTTGTGAACAACAACTATTTTAGTCAAGATTGACTCAATCTTCTGATTTGTTATTTCTGCCTACCCATTCGCCTGAGGATGGTATGGGGAAAATTTACCATGCCTTACTGTGTACTCATGCATCAACTCAACAATAATATTATAAGTAAAATGTGCACCTTGGTCTATTACTATCTCACGAGGTACACCAAAGTTGGTAAATATATATTCATAAAGGAATTCTGCTACCTTACGATCTCTAGCATACCTCATTTCTTTGGCTTCTACCCATTTAGTTGCATAATCAATGCATACTAAGATATATGACTTACCGTGAGAAGATGGCTCGATAGGTCCCACAAAATTGATACCCCATTTGTCAAATGGTGTTACCACTACCTGAGGCTGTAGGGGCATTTCATCTGACTTGGTTGGGCGCCCCATACGCTGGCAGCAGTCACAGTGCCTAGCATGCTTAGTTGCATCTTTATGTAGGGTAGGCCAATAATAACTTGTTGTTAATATCTTGTATGATGTCCTCTCTCCTGCAAAGTGACCACCACACGGCCCATTATAACATGCCCGAAGGATGTCATAAGTCTCATCTTCGCGGGCGCATCTTCGGGTGACTTGGTCAGGCTTGTGCAAAACATAAATCCTGATATCCATGAGAAATTGAAGCTTTTCTCAACCAGAAGTCTACGTTCTCTTTGGGAGAAATGAGGTTGTGTCCTTCCTGTAGCAAGGTAGTTTGCTATATCAACATACCATGGGTTGTAAGTGTTAATAGAGAAGAGGTGCTCATTAGGGAAGGTGTCATCAATTGCTGCAGGATCATCTGGAACTTGTAATCTAGATAAGAAATCGGCCACCACATTAGCCTTACCTGGTTTATCAATGATTTTTACATCAAACTCCTGCATGAGGAGTAACCATCTTGCTAACCTACCAGATATGGTAGGCTTGTTCATTAAGTATTTGATTGCTGAATGGTCAGTATATACAAAAACTTCATAAACAGTAATGTAATGTCTGAATTTATTAAGTGCATAGATTACTGCTAGTAATTCCTTTTTAGTAACAGTAAAGTTCAGTTCAACACTTTGTAGACTTTTACTAATATAATAACTAACATGCTCAACTGTACCTTCCTTTTGGCCTAGCACTGCCCCAATGGCATAGTCTGATGCATCTGTATGAATATGAAAGGGAAACTTCTAATCAGGTCCTCTAAGAATAGGTGTTTGAGTCAGAATATCTTTCAACTTTTAAATGACAGTTCACAGTCAGCTGTCAATTCAAATTTAGCTTCTATTTTTAACAGGGTATACAATGGGGCTGTAAGTTGGCTGAAGTCCTTAATTAATCTCCTGTAGTATCCAGCATGACCAAGAAAAATCCTGACATCTTTCTACTTGACTAGAGTTGGAAGTGTAGTGATGACTGCAATCTTTGCAGGATCAACCTGGATGCCAAAGGATGAGAGGTAATGCCCTAAGATAACTCCCTCTTCCATCATCATGTAGCACTTCTCACTATTAAGGGAGAGGTTGTATTCCTGACATCTTTTAAGAACTTTCTCCAAGTTAGCATGAGCCTCCTCAAATGTAGTTTCATATGCTGTGAAGTCATCCATGTATATTTCAACACAGTCAGTAGAAATGTCAGAGAAGATAATGATTACCGCCCGCTTAAAAGTAGCAGGTACATTACACAATCCAAATGGAAAGATAGAATAAGCAAATGTTCCCCATGGACATGTGAACTTTGTCTTATCCTGATCTTCAGGTGCTATCTAGATTTGGTTGTAGCCACTGAACCCATCTAAAAATGAAAAATAGTTTTTACCAGCAAGGTTGTCAAGTACTTGGTCAATGAAAGGTAATAGAAAGTGGTCTTTCTTACTGGCTTTGTTGAGCTCCCTATAGTCCACACAAACTCTCCATTTCCCCCTTTTTGGAAGAATAACTAAAGGAGAGACTCACTGGCTGTCAGAAATGGGATAAATAAAGTAAGCTTTAAGGAGTTTTTGTAGCTCGGTCTTCACTATATCTCTCAGAGCAGGGTTGATTCTCCTCTGGGATTGTCTAATTGGTCTGGACTCTGGGCTAATATAAATCTTATGGTACAAATCTTTTGGTCCAACCCCTTCATATCAGTATAGTCCCATGTAAAGGTTTGTTGTCTATTTTTCAACAGTTGGTTAAGACTAGCCATCTGAGAATTGGTTAGGGTCTTGTTGACATTCAAATCCTTTCCCAAGGCTATTTCTACTCTTTTAACTTTATCCAGCATCATAAATTATGCAAACAAGGGTGACTTGATCTCATGTGGTAATAAGGTATGAAGATAATCAGGTGCTGGAGGAAGCTTAGGTGGGTTATGCTTGGGCAATATAGTTTGGAGGGAGTAGTTATGGACATGACAAGAGGATGCATTAGAGCCATACTGGTTGGCAAGAATCGCCACTAGTATGTCATCTTCCTCTTGGGACACCATAAATGGATCTCTGCCAATAACCATGAGATGTTGTACCAAATTTGCCTCTAGGGAAGCATCACCTAGGTCTAGCCAGATAACTTGGTCTAGGTCAGCTTGAGGCTTGGCTAGAGAGTACATGGTTAATTTCTTGGTATTTATCCCATCAAATATTGTCATTTTTCCTGAGCGGCATGCGATGCAAGCATCTAATGTGGCTAGCCAAGGCCTTGCTAAGATTAACGGATATCCTCCTAGTGTGGCTTTGGGGGACATGATTATGAAATTTGAGGGGTAATCCAAGGAATCAAGTGTGACATCAATATGCTCCACCATGCCATCTAGCTTCACTGTGGAATTATTAGCTAACTGGAGTATTGTAGGTGTTTCCCTTAAACCAATGATACTAAGTCTTAATAATACTTCCATAGTCATCACATTGATGGATGCCCCTAAATCAATCAAGACATTCTATATTTGGATACCGTTAATATGAATGGTAACTACTGGGCTATCTAGATCATAGTATTTAGGCATCAATACTTTACTCAACATGAGATCAAAGAGATGCCCAAGAACATGGACAGTGTCAGGAACTTTCCTCTTCCTGCCAGGGTACTTGATACAGGCTTCCTTGATTGCTTTATTATAGATGGGAATTTCTTTGAGGGAATCTAACAAAGGTATTTGGACAGTCATTTGCTTGAGTTGGTCAATCAAATTAGTTGCAATGAGGCTTTCTTTTAAGGGTGTTGTTTGGGCCAATCTCTATGGATAAGGTGGACTTTTCAAAACTGGAGTGGATTGCGGAACAGGTGGAGCAATAGTGGGTTGATTCTCAGTTGTTTCCTCAGTGTCAGAAAATTTAGTTATTATAGGCTCCTTAAGTGCATGCAATGTTGTTCCTAATATTAAGTGAATATCAGTCACTTGCAAGGAGTAAGCTTGCTGCTTGTTATTAGGATTTGGAGTTGGTTGCGCAGGCATCTGTGTTGGTTTCTGAGGATTACTATTGGCTGCAAAAGGTGGAGGCATAATAGATTGCTGCTGAGGTGGAGGCATAATGGCTTGTTGCTAGTTAGGCTCATTGGGTCCCCACTGAGGTTGTTGTTGCTAGCTACCATGTGGTTGCCATTGGTTATTCTGTTGTGGCTGCTTATATTGGTTAAATTGCTGTTGGTATGGGTTAAATGGAGGTTGTTGCTGATAGTTTTGGTTATATTGTGGCTGTTGGTTAGACTAGTTATAATTCCAATTCTGTCGTAGAGGGCCATAATTCTAAGGGTTATGGTTTTTCCATTGACTACTATTATTATAACCAAAATTATTCTGGGGGTCTTGAGGCATACCTTGTCTTTGAGCCCATGGTCGCCTCTGATCAACGTAGAAAACCTCACCATTCTCCTCATCTATAGCTTTAAACTCTGTGGGCATTAAAGTAGTGTCCATAGACGCAACTTTTTTGCACTTACAGTTCCTTTTCTTCTCTCTGTAGTGGGAGAAGAATTCAGCTAGCATAGCATCTGAATCCTCCTTCCTTCGTGCTTGCATGCTGTCCAGTTGAGTAGCAACGTCATTGATGATGTCCTACTTAAAGTCAGACAAAAGATTGGACAACTCCAATTTAGATACTCCCGAACCATAAGATTTATGAGGCAAGTCTCTTATTCCTCTCCCTTTCTTCACAGTAGCCCTTGAATAGTTCAGGCATATGTTCTTTATATCAGCCCAGTTCTTCTGAGTGATGTCTCCACCAGCCATAAAATCCAAAGCTTCTATACTCCCATCATTTACACCTTTTTGAAAAAGATGCTTTTGGGACTCCTCGTTCAACTGATGTTGGGTATTCCGCTGTAGGTTGAAGATAAACCTTGATACATAGTCCTCCAAGGTTTCATCCTCCTTTTGAGACATTTTCAAAATGTCATCCCCTTTTAAATCTTGACCCCTACAACATTCCTTATATTTGGAAAGAAACATGTTTCTCATGGCATCCCAATCTGCTATAGCATTAGCTCCTAGCCCCATGAACCACCTTAGAGAAGCCTCCTTAAGAGTAGACATAAACAACTTCAGCTTATGGGTATCAGTGTTGTAATCATAGATCCTACCAAGGCTATCAAACTCAAAAAGGAAAGTCTCAGGGTCTTCAGTGACGAGGCCATAAAATTTTGGGAGTGCAGAGGCACGTATGTTCTTCAGATTATGATTACCATGCCGAGGAGGAATAGGGAAAGGAAAGGTAGGATAAGCCATCCTTGGGGGAGGACTTGGATGTTGTGGTTGATAGAGGAAAAGGGCTAAAGGGTTGTCTTGATACTCAGGTTCGTCAAACAGGTCATGCAAATGTAGTGATCCTTCAGAGGATGAAGATGAAGATATTTCTCCTTGGGCATCAGCAAATGAATTTTTGAATGGGTTTTCTTGTTCACTCTCAACTCAGGGTTCCTCTGGCTCAGTATTAAAAATATCAAATGGTTCTACTTGGTGATTGTGAGGAAGGAAACTCCCACAAGGGTCTCTTCTTCTATGCATAAAAGGAATACTTGGAACTCAGTCCTAAATTTTAAAAACTGGGAACATGAACACCAAAGTAATTTTGAACTAACACCATCCCCGACAACGGTGCCAAAAATGATTGGCTAAACAATTGTCTTAGAAAACCATAACATTAGACTGCTTATTTCAGGATTGGACACCCTAAATGGTTGCTAATTGGATCATTCAGTCTCATTTAATTATCGACTAGGGACGTAAACTTGGAATGACATTTACAAAGTATATGCTTCAAACTCCATTGATTCTCATGGCTAAACCTATGAATTTGAAATGCATTAAGCTTAATGAAATATATGATAACTCAAATAAATGCTCTTACTCTAGGAAAACAGTAATTACGGATAGGAACTGATCTACCCACCTATGTTGCAGGAACAATCTACTAGTTTTGTTACAAGTGGCTGTAGGAAAAATAGAGTTCCATTTTACTTCTCTAAAACATGGAAATGAATTCTACTCTAACAAGGTAATTCACTCACCAAGTGGGATCCCTTGGATGAGTGAATAAAAACACAATCAAGATAGCAGAATTGAACTCAACTTGTGCATTCTATTCATTCATGGAAAATACAATGGATAAAATAAACAGTATAACAATTGTATCAACTTCTATTTAGAAAATAACTACTAACTCGACTAACTCCAAAGAGTTACAATAGTCATCTTATTTAAAGGAAATCTACAACTACTCCTTAAATATAAGATCACTCCATTAATGAGGATCGTTACAGATTCATAATGCTTCATAACAGAAATATCATCCATAGAGAATAAGTCTTCCCAGAATATAGTATGTGGTGCCTCTAGATCCGTGCACTGTCGTTAACAAGAAACTGAATTGACTTGTTCTTCCCACGAAGATCTTGCAGCGACGCCTTAACTTACTTCAACCGCTTGCTCGACCTCTTCGACATGATGGCGTCTTTGCAACAACGGATGTCTTTTGACTTCTTCAGCATCAGGATGCTGATCTTTAATTTACTATGATTGGTCCCTGCAACATAATCAATGCACACACAACCTCTAAGACATACATATTTTCATCCTCAATATTAGGAAAGAAGTGTTAGATTCCAATTAATACTCTTGCAAGGAATATGGCTACAGGAAGGAAACTACCCACAAACATAGCAGAGGAAATATGATAATTCATTAGCATATAACTACTGCAACTTATCATTTTATCCATCAGGTCTGAGCAAATATACTATGTTCCCTTTTCATCCATTTTACTACTTATGTCCTTACATATACAAAATATACATATAAAACCATAAGTTTAAGTATCTGTTCTGCAAGTAAACAACTGGAAAGAAAATAAAAAGCATTTGAAAAGATGGCCTTTAAGGAGGCCCATCAGTATTGTTCTATTTTCTATTCAGGTAAAGTATTGAAGGGTTATGAATACCACTATTATTACTATTTGGCTTCATAATATTCTCATTAATTTTGGTATTTAGTTCAAATGACTATCAATCATATTTTGTAGTAATTAAAGTGCTATTCAAATATCTTGAAGCCAATTCATAATCAATAAACCAAGCATATTGAGGTCAACATGTACTATATTTGAGTGCTCAAATTTATATTCTTCTCATTTTCTTGTGAGTTCCACTCTACAACTAATAAATATAATTTTGATTGCCTCTCATAAGCATAATGGACAAACTATTAGTAATCTTCATACCCACATTAATATGGAAATGATACAAGAATTTTGTATTCTAAATTTGATTGTGCGGGTGTTTTTCATCAACCTTTCATATCACACAATTGAATTCAAAAACATCAACAAATAGTCTAATAGATTGTAACTTGGAATTGCACCTTGGTGTGCTATGGGTATGTCGAAGATATGTGAAAGCTCAATTCAGAGAAAAATGTATATCTTTTGTAAACATTTGTGTAGTAAATGATGTCAATTGGTAGGTCATTTTTCAAGTGTTGTTTGTCCAACAAATATCTCAATAGAGAAGTGATAACTTCAAATAAATTATGAATCCACAAAAATAGATTCAAACACAATTAATATAGAACCTTTGAATAATGGAGAGAGAGAGAGAGAGAGAGAGAGAGAGAGAGAAGGGATGTATAGAGGTAGAGACAAAAAGAGTTATAGACATATAGAGATATAGGAAGAGAGAGAGAGAAAGAGAGATTAATTGATAGAAAGGGAGACATGTCTAGATATAGAAGGGGAGAAAGGAAGATAGATATTTATTTAGAAAGTCCATTAGTAGTAGTAGTTTGATGTTTTGATCATATAAAACCTATTCATAATTCCAAACAAAAAATCTTGAAAAAAATTAGTTTTAACTCTTGACATAGTTCTCCAAAGATGTCTCCTGCTTACTCTACTTCTTTGTAATTTCAAATTCCACATTCTAACCCATCCCTGTGGCTTAGTCCTCCACTACTACAAATCTTCCTCTAGCAGATATAGACATGGATCTTTCGTCTCCTAATGGTGGTTCCTCTCAACCTATTGTTGGTCAAGGTGACAATCCCCTATGATTCTATTGTTCGTGTGATTCCTTTGGGAAAAGTAGTGGTAGAATGTGAGGATTATTTTCATTTGCAAGACTTTGTCTGTATATTTTTTTGCTTCTAGCTTTCTCTTCATGATTCTAGATAAAATAATTCTAGATTTCTCTTTATGATTAGGTGGATTCTTTAAGGTGAACTCCATGACTAATGTCTTTCATCATACTTCTGCTGCTCACATTTTAGTCGAATTTGATATTTCAAAAGCTTTGCTTGGCGAGGCCATTCCATAGGTTAATGATAGGTCTTTCAAACACACGAGTGTCGTGACATTAACTAATATATTAGCCTAGAAATTTAATTTAGTGTTTGAAACTATGGATCTGGTAATCTGAGTGCTCCCACGATCCACTTGTAACTACCACGGCGTGTCACAAACCAAGTTTCCCGCAGTGGGTTTGTCTAATTCCAGAGACTTGATCTTTAACCTCTGCAAAATATTATTTGACATTTCTAAATTTTTTGAAAGTGATTTCTACGATTTTAAGGTTATTTCACAATGAGGTCCAGCAGTTGTTCAGCAAGAACTGCAAATATTCATGTACAAGTATTTATATTGGAGAGGAAGTAGTGATACATTTTACAAATGTCATAGACGACAAGGCGCTTGGAAGTGGAAGTTCTATTCCTCGACATGTCTGGACGGTCTCAGAGGGACGACGGGGACAGTGATGGCCATGGAAACTTCAAATGAGGAAGGAATATGAATACTTTTACCAAACCGGTTTGTGATGATTGGATCATCACAATTGCACTCCCAAAAAATAGTACATGCATAAACCCTTAACAATATTATGAAAACTCTTTAACTGAAAGTCTGAAACCTTCCAACCAATAAATTGTAATGACTTGTATATCCCTTTCGAGCCTAATTGGTTTAAAAGAAAAGTAGACAACTCATTAAAACCTTCTAATATTTGAAATTGCAAACATCTAGTACACTGAAATTGACAATCTAAAATTGATAAATTGAAATGAATTTGGAAAGCAATAACAAACATATTGAACCCTTGTTTGCCAGGAACTGGATTGAAATTGTCTATCTCTAATTAATCAAAAGACAAATTGAAACCATGTTGCAGATAACCTATTAAACCTTTGATGTTTAACATTGGAATTGAAATGAAAAACCCTTAACACTAAATCTGAAACCCTCAAACCAATAAAATGAAATGGATTAAAAATCCGTTTGGATTAAAATTAAATTAAAAAAATAGATAAATTTTTAAACCCTTAACTCCCAACTCTGGAATTGAAATTGCAAACATCTAGCACGTTGAAATTGACAACCTAAATATGATAATTTGAAATGAATTTGGAAAGCAGTAACAAGCACATTGAACCCTTAATGCCAAGATTGGAATGGAAATTGCCTATCTGTAGTAAAACAAAAGACAAATTGATATAAATTCAGAATGCCTTAACAATCACATTGAAACCAACGAGCACATTGTTGATCTCTAAGTTTTGTTGATCATTAGTGTCCCACACTTAGTCATTTATCTAGGCAGTTTAGTCAGTCATCACTGCGAACAAGCTATCCAGTATAGGCTGAGTTATCCGACACAGTCGTTGCCGAGCAGATAATAGTTTCCGAGTCACACGGTTACCAAGTTCAATCCATGCCGAGCGACGAAGTCTTTTTGTGCCGAGCAAGACAGTTTTGTTATGCATGTCAGAAATGACACCAATTTCGAGGTAAACTATTTTGGGGTGACTTATCTAAGCATTTAATATTTTCAACGGGATAATTATGCATTTAATTATTTGATCCCACTACGTGGCATGTAGCCAATCATAAAATTGGACTGCCTAAGCGACATAAGCATTTGATCATGATCGTTGATCTAGATCTAATTAACAGATCCGTAAAGTATATTAAGATTGCTTCTTAACCTAATTTAAGATATAGAGCACACACAAAGAGAGAAGGTGTATGCATACATGAGAGATGTGTGAAGGGTTGTTTTGAGATAAGAAGTATAGATCTAGCAGAGTGAAAGTGCAGTGAGCAGCAGAGTAAAGATATATCAGATTATTAGATCAGAGAAGGTATTGAAAAGAGGAGATCCGTTATCAACATCAGTGTGCATATTGAAGGATCAGATCTTGAGACATTCTAACAGGTGTATCAGGTGAAATCTCTTTACAGAGTGGTTCTAACAGACCTTTCTAAATCTCTTAGCCCAGTGCTTACTTTGTTGTAAGTTTAAATCCTTTTACAAGGTAGATTGTAATGATCTGTAGCTCTTAACTGGGCAAACCTTTAACCAGGTAGATTACATATTGTGATCAAAACTTTGTAGCCCTAACAGACACACTTTATTGTTGCAGTAGTGAAGATTTTGTAGGTGTCATCCTCACCCCAGTTTTACCTTATTGGGTTTCTGGGTTACCAAATTCTGTGTATTGTGTTATTTATTTACTGTCATGGATGTTACTAGATGATAGATCAATTACATTTATCTATGATTGTGGATTAGTTTGTTTTAAGTGTTAAAAAATGAATATCTGATTCACCCCCCCTCTTAGCATCTTGCTTTCCCATATTGTATTTCCAACAATTGGTATCAGAGCTCAGTTCTCCTACAAAAGGTTTTAATAGGCTTGAGAGTACAGATCTAGAGATGGAGATTTACAAATTGGGAAAAGTCATTGAGAATCAAAAGATTGAAATTCAGCTAGCATTACATCAGCTTGAGACAACAAGATAGGAATTGAGGAAGTCCTTGATATCTAGGAAAGATTTGGCCAAACAAATGAATGACACTCATTATCAGGATGAAGACATTGCAAATCTATTTCAGAATGGAAACTCTACTGAGAGCGATGTAGAAATCTCAGATCTACTGGAAAGGAATAATACATTGTGTGAAGAAGTTAGAAACTTGAAGAGAGAACAAGAAGCACAAACAATAAGACTATGTGAAGTAGTGGAACAAAAGAAGAAAGCTGAAGATGACAAAGCTATGGCTGAAGAAGAAAAAAGAATGATGACTATTAGACTTGATGAAAGGACACATGAAGTACAAATGATGACATATAATCAAGATGACACAGTGTATCAATTGTTACTTGCACATCAGGATATTAGTAGGAAAGACATGGAAATTGTGAATCTGAGATCTGAGAAAAGTTAATTGAAAAATGAATTGAGATCTGAGAAAGAACGTAATGAAAGATTAAACAGATCCAATGAAGCTTTAACTCATTTTGAAAACTTGATGGAAGCATCAAGGAGATCTAGAGATTCTTCTGGATTAGGTTACACTGAACAAAAGACACATTCTGAGAAAGGAGAATCATCTAAGACTAGTGAAAGGAGGGGTGCAAAGTAAAAGAACAACAAGCTTGCATGCCATCACTATGGAAAACCATGACCACTGCAAATATCTACCGAAACAAGAATGGTAAGTCCAATCCTAAACCTAAGTTTAATGGTTATTGCTTTAACTGTAAGAAGTTTGGACATCAAGCACATGAATGTTGGGCAAAGGCAAATAATGCACCTCCCACACCTAGATTCAATGGGTATTGTTACAACTGTAAAAAATTTGGACATAAAGCACAAGATTGCAGATCTAATGCTAAACAACAATGGACATCAAAGACAAAAACAAAAGCACCAAGGAAAGGTAACACTTACAATTGGGATTACAACACATAGCATAGTTGTCAATACTGTGGTGAGTATGGGCATGTTCCAGAAAATTGCATAAAGACACATTTCAGAGGAAAACCTAAGAGTTGGATGAATGGAGGCCTAGTTTTCTATAACTGTTTGAAAATCGGTCACACTAGGAAGGATTGCAAGACAAGGGTACCTACTCCTACTATTGAAGAAATTAGAGTACATATGAACCAGACATGGGTAAGAAAAATAGAACCGAGCAGTAGTGAAGCTACTAAAGCTGAGGTCACCCAATCCAATGGATTAGGTGATCACACCATCACTAATTAAGCAAAGGAAGGTATGTAAGGAACTGTGTTTATATCTCATATCTTTTATCAGTTCCTAACATATAAAGTACAAAAGTCCATATATGCATATGTTGAGATGCATCAGGATATAATTTTGAAATATGTACCTAGCAAAGTCAATATGCACTATAGGTGACGAGCAATAGTATTATTGTACAATAAGACCGAGCTCCTCAGTATGTGCTGAGTTGGTATGGGTTGCGACCGAGAGATAGATGAATTTTGTGAGTCAGCCGAGGATAGTTGTTTGGCACTCACTCAATGGACATAACATTTATTACAAACCTAACTTTTGACCTTTGGAGCCTATAAAGGAAAGAGCCGTTATTTACTCTTTTTACCTTGCGATTGAGAATTTCACAGAGTGTTGGAGCAATTGCTGAACTTGATTTCTGCAAAGATCTTTCGAAGACTTCTACAACATGCCATCGGCTACCCTGAGTAAAAGTGCAAATTGTGACATCTGCTGAGGTATTCTGTTCACTACCTTTTGAACCCTATTTTGTTTGGAATCATGGCCGCTAGTTCTTCCATAGTAGCGAAGAGTATGGAGAAGGAGTTGCTAAAAGTTCAATTGGTAAGGAGAGACACCTGTGTGCCTCCAAATTTCCAAGCAGTTCCTGAGAGCGCCATCTAGGGTGATCTGACTGGGGCCCTATCATCGATTCCACCTAAGGTACTCATGAATCATGATATTAGGTCATGCTATATGTGCAAGATAAGTGAAGTTGGAGATCACGAGGTAAGAGCATCTTACAGTAAATTATGTATAGATGGAGCCCTAAAAGATGAACACAAACATTTAGCTGAGAGAGGGTTAACTCGTGCCTTAGACTTTTCGAGGGAGTTCAGAATGGAATGGATCAATATTGTTCTGATTCGTATACATGACATGAACATATGGATTGAAAATGGACCAGTCAAGATAACAAAGGAAATCATCCATCGAGTAACTGGTTATCTTGTTCTTAACGGAAAGAGGAGAATGAGATGTCAGAGTAAGGAAAACATAGAAGAATTCACTGGAGCCATTTGGAACAAAAGAGGGATGACAATCTCTAGTATTATAGATTTGGAGCTTTATTTTGCTGTTAGGGTTATAGTTCATAAGTTTTATCAGTCGAGCCAACTGTACAGTGTTCCATGCATTGTAGTCAACCAGGCTTGGAAGATTGTGAAGAAGGATCATACCTATGACCTTGTCGAGCTTCAACTGATGCAACTAGCCGAGAAACTTGATTCAATCAGAAAGAAAAAGAACTCAATATGTAAGTTGGGATCTCTGCTCATTTTCATATTCTTCTACATACAAAATACATTTCCTATGTTTGGAAACATTGTGTGGAAAATAGACAGACCTATCACACAGAAAATCAATGAATTTATTCAGTAATTAGGTGATAACTTTGACAATGTGATGGGAACATATTTTGTTGAATTTAAGAAAAAGATGAGATTAAGGAGTAGAATTCCCAGATCACTAGTTGAGAAACATTATGACGATGTATGTTTGCTAGTAGACACAGATTACACTTATGTGCAGGCAGTAGTGCCGAGGGTATCATGGCTAAGGCCATTACCTTATGAAGTGAATGTTGATGAGACATCTGTAGCAATAACAACTCTATTGGCAGAAGAGATTGATAGTGCAACAAAACATTTTGGAAACTTTGAAGAAGCTAAATCCAAAATATCTATGGATTTGAAGGCTGGCACTATGGAGAGAAAAAGGAAAAAATATTGTTAAAAATCTGAAGAAAATGGTTGGTATTGATAGTGATGAGGAAGTAGAGGATGCACCTTTGGGCTTATCAATAGGACATGGAGAAGATATATCTAGTGAAGAAGAGGAGAGTGAACTTAAAGAGGAAGTCACTGTGAAAGGTAAAGGGAAGTAGCCAGTAGTTGCTAAGGCAACTAAACCAAGTCAAGCCAAATCTAAGGCTATCCCTCCTGTAGCTAACCAGCCTAGGACAAGAGCATCAACTGTTTCTGCACAAGCTGAGTCAACAAAGGTATATACAAAGAAGAGTGCTGGTGAGAGAAGTTCAGGAAAGAGAAAACAAGTTGGAACTAAGGCATTTCCTAGCAAGCTTGTCAAGAGACCGAGGAGGAAAATAATCCTGAGTGATGAAGAAGATGAGGAGAAGACAGATACTGATGAACCTAGCAACATACCTACATCATCACATAGACCAATGACCAATATTTATGAGGTATGTAAGAACCTATGAAGTAATGCTGGTTTAGCAGGATTTAAGTTTATCAAGTATGAGAAACAAAGCATAGATAACAAACATAAGGTTCAGGAAGCATTACTAGATATGATGTGTACATACAAGATGACACTTGTAGAGATAGGAAATCTTATTCCTACATAACTTTATGATATTTTATCACAAAAATGGTAGTATTCTTTAATGACTGAAAGACAGATAAGGGAAGGAACACTAGCTAAGGTCATTCCTGATCTAACCAAGAAACAGATAGCTAAATTCATCGAACAATATTAGAGGAAGTTTATTCCTAAACAAAGAGCCTATGCAATTCTGAAGAATGATGTTGAAGGTGTAGTTCAACAGAGCACCAGAATATGGAAGGAAACCTTTGGGTTAATTACTAAGAAAGCCGATGAGGCAGGTGAAGGCACCTCAGAGCCGAAGGTAATGGAAGACCAAACTACTACTGATCAAGCATAAACTAAGACAGAAACCCAAAAGGAAACAAACGATGTGCAAATTACAAATTTAACGATGGATAGTCCCATTGAAACTACACTTGAAGATAACAGCAATGTGGATGCCGAGGATCAGAGTGAGCCGGCAGACACAGGTATCCAATCGCCTATTCATACAACTGAGGTTGAGGTAGAGATAGAAGGAGAAAAGGAAGTAATCAATACTAATCCACCTATTTTAGAGGTTGTACAAACAGTTTTAGAGAGTGGAGATAAGATGGAGGAAATTGAAAATAAGCCTAGATAGAACAAGAGACTATACAAGTGTTGGTAGATCTACCACACTCTGCAACATCTACTCCCACTGGACCCAAAATAACAAGTATACCTGATCCACAGGAAATATTGACTCAGATGAAGGCAACAATTAAAATTGATACTAACAAAGGAAAAGATATTACAGAACCTGAGCCGAGTATCAGCTCACTAGATCTTAAAAGCAGGAAGTTAAACAAGAAAAAGTCACCCAACTTAAATGTCACATTGGATGAAGTCATTATGATTCCTAAATGGGATCCTGAGAGTTTGACATATGAGCAGATTCAGACCCTTCAAGACCTATTGAAGAGGAAAAAGAGACAAGAGGAAATGAAGAGGGAACAAAAGCAGAAGCAAGTTCTGCATGACATAAAGGATATTTTTGTTCAAGCTTTTGAGATGGAAGATGAAAATCATAAAGCACCAATACTGGAACAGTTAGTTCATATTGTGCAGAAAGTTACTGATGAAAATATTGAGGCCAAAGAAAAATTGATGTAATGGTCTGAGAGAAGATTTGAGAACAAAGTCTTAAGAGAAGATATCTGGAGAGATTGCCACCAAACAGGTTGAACTTTCTTCTCTTGTTGAGATTCTTGAAGAAGTTGCAAATAATGTCTTTTCATTATACAAAAGATTATGTGATGATACATTCTTTACAAAGGAGAATCAACAGCTTATTGAGAAGTTACATTTAGATATGAAGTCAACAACAAGTTCATTGAGCATAGATGCTAGTTCTAGCACCATACATTTTGATAGATTGACTCATGGACAAAGGAGATTAGCCGAGCTTATGGCTAAAGATGGTAGAATCAGGGCCAAACTAATAAAAATCCACGTAGATTTGAATCTCATCTGGAGGTTATTCAGAAGGAACTCAAAGTTGCAAGAGAATTGGTCAAGAGAGATTCTCATCTCTCTACAGCAGATAGTTTGGTAAGTCTAGCTGCCGAGCTAGAAGTTAAGTTGCAGGTTATGAAGTTTGTTAAGGATAGTTGGGATACATCTTTTGCATTGATTTTACAGCTTCATAAACCATTTTTGGACAAATACAACTTAACCCCCGCAACTATCAGTGACAAAAACAAGGGGGAAACAGGATATGAAACAGGCAAAGGAAAGGAAACAGAATAAGATGTACAACAGGTATAAATATTTTTGCTGAAGGCATGTATATTATATCTAGATAATGTATGAAGTATGAAGTATAATCTAAGGGGGAGTACATTGTGTACTTAGGCAAATTTTTTGGATGTAACATAAATGATAAGTGTTTTTGCCACTAATATCAAAGGGGGAGATTTTTGATCTCTAAGTTTTGTTGATCATTAGTGTCCCACACTTAGTCATTTATCTAGGCAGTTTAGCCAGTCATCACTGCGTTTGAGCTATCCGGTACAGTCGTTGTCGAGCAGATAATAGTTGTCGAGTCACACAGTTACCAATTTCAGTCCATGTCGAGCGACAGAGTCTTTTTGTCTCGAGCAAGACAGTTTTGTTATGCATGTCAGAAATGACACCAATTTTAAGGTAAACTATTTTGGGCCGACTTATCTAAGCATTTAATATTTTCAACAGGATAATTACATATTTAATTATTTGATCCCACTACGTGGTATGTAGCCAATCAGAAAATTGGATCGCCTAAGCAACATAAGCATTTGATCATGATCGTTGATCTAGATCTAATTGACAGATCCGTAAAGTATATTAAGATAGCTTCTTAACCTAATTTAAGATATAGAGCACACACAAAGAGAGAAGGTGTATGCGTACATGAGAGATGTGCGAAGGGTTGTTTTGAGAGAAGAAGCATAGATCTAGTAGAGTGAAAGTGGAGTGAGAAGCAGAGTAAAGATATATCAGGTTATTAGATCAAAGAGGGTATTGAAAAGAGGAGATCCGTTATCAGCATCAGAGTGCATATCGAAGGATCAAATCTTGAGACATTCTAACAGTTGTATCAGGTGAAATCTCTTAACAGAGTGGTTCTAACAGACCTTTCTAGATCTCTTCTAGGCGAATGCTTACTTTGTTGTAAGTTTAAATCCTTTTACAAGGTAGATTGTAATGATCTGTAGCTCTTAACCGAGTAGACCTTTAACTAGGTAGATTGCATATTGTGATCAAAACTTTGTAGCCCTAACAGGCACACTTTATTGCTGTAGTAGTGAAGATTTTGTGGGTGTCATCCCCACCCCAGTTTTACCTTATTGGGTTTCTGGGTTACCAAATTCTGTGTATTGTGTTATTTATTTACTGTCATAGATGTTACTAGATGATATATCAATTACATTTATGTATGATTATGGATCAGTTTATTTTAAGTGTTAAAAGTTGAAGATCTGATTCACCCCCCCCTCTCAGCATCTTGCTTTTCCATATTATATTTCCAACACACATAACGTATTCATTCCTTGATCTATAACATTGGAATTGAAATAAAAAATTGACAACACTAAGTCTGAAACCCTCCAACCAATAAAATGCAATGAATTGTATATCTCTTTGGAGTCAAACTGGTTTCAGAAAAGTAGATAACTTATTAAAGCCTTAGTTCCTAACATTATAATTGAAATTACAAACATTTACTACATTGTAATTGACAACCAAAAACTGATAAATTGAAATGAATTTGGAAAGCAATAACAAGAACATTGAACTCTTAATTGCGAAGATTGGAATTGAAATTAACAATCTATAGTAAAGAAAAAGACATATTGAAATGAATTCAGAATGCTTTAGCAATCACATTAAAACTAACACACACATAACTTATTAACCCTTGATATTTAACATTGGAATTGAAATCAAAACCCTTAACACTAAATCTGAGACCCTCGAACTAGTAAAATAAAATGAATAAAAAATTTGTTTGGCTTAAATGAATTAAAAAAATAAATAACTTTTGAAAGCCTTAACTCCCAACATTGGAATTGAAGTAGAAAACATTTACTTCACTCAAATTGACAACCTAAAACTGATCAATTGAAATGAATTTGCAAAGCAGTAAAAAACACTTGGAAACCATGCTACAGATAACTTATTAAACCCTTCATCTTTAACATTGAAATTGAAATAAGAAACTCTTAACAATAAACCTAAACCCCTTGAACCAATAAAATGAAATGAATTAAAAATCCCTCTGGAGTAAAATTGATTTAAAAAAAATAGATTACCTTTTAAACCCTTAATTCCCAACATTGGAATTGAAATAGAAAACATCTACTACACTCAAATTGACAACCTAAAACTGATCAATTGAAATGAATTCACAAAGTAGTAAGAAGCACATGGAAACCATGTTGCAGATAACTTATTAAACCCTTTATCTTTAACATTGGAATTGGAATAAGAAACCCTCAACACTAAACCTAAACCCCTTGATCCAATAAAATGAAATGATTTAAAAACTCCCTGGAGTAAAATTGATTTAAAAAAAAAAATAGATAACTTTTTAAACCCTTACCTCCCAACATTGGAATTGAAATAGAAAACATCTACAACACTCAAATTGACAACCTAAAACTGATCAATTGAAATGAATTTAGAAGGCGGTAATAAACACATGGAAACCATGTTGCAGATAACTTATTAAACCCTTGATCATTAACAATGGAATTGAAATGAAAACCCTATTCAGTTAGCCAGATAACTTATTGAACTGTCAAACCCCAACAATGGAATTGGAATTGCAAATTGTTAATAGTATATTTGAAACCCTACAACCAACTAATTAAAAATGAAATTGAAAACAATTGACATGTATCAAAGCCTTCCTCACTATAAGTATGTCTACCTAAAACCCTTCAAAGTAAAATTGAAACTCTTCCTCCCTATAATTTGAAACACTGATAAAATGAAATTATATCGGCAAGCATTAACAATGACATTGAAACCTTTAACCAAATAATTGATTTTAAGCCCTCAATCCCCAACATTGGAAGTGAAACTGAAACCGTTAACACCAAATTTGAAACCCTACAACAAATTACTTGAAACAATATGCATATACCTTAGAAATTAAATTAATTCCAAAAAAAGACAACTTATGAATGTCTTAATCCCTAATAGTGGAAATGAAATTGCAAATCCTTGACATTAATATTTGAGAACCTAGAACCAATTAAATGAAATTAAAAAACCCAATTTGCCTACAATTCTTGAAACTGGTAAGACTGCATATGTGAATGACATAGAAAACAAATGACACATAAACATGCAAACCCCAGTTTGCAAAAAAAAAAACCCAATTCACCAAAACACAAACCACTTATTGCGAAATATATAAACCTACAAAACCCAATTTGTCAAAAAATCTTGAAACTAGTAAGACTGAAAAATGCCATTGCCGTAGACAACAAATGACACATAAATAAGTTGAAAGCCATGACTAAAACCAGAAACAATACAAATCAAACCATATAGTAGAGAAAATAATAAGTAACTGTAACACATTATGAAACCTCGTGAAACCAATATGCAAATAACTTATTACACCCTTAAACCCCAACATTCATGGTCAACCCGTCAAGAAGAAATCTTATTAAACCCTTAAACCCCATCATTTCTGTAATGAAAACCCACAAAACTTGTAAAATATGAATAGCAAAACACATATATGCACAATAGGAGACCAAATATGAACATGGATGCTTGACAACCGAAAAACTGATTTTCCTTCACTGTACTGACACTAAAATACACTTGTGTTCGATTCCCTTGAGGCTAATAGTGTTGATGAACATAGTAAATCGTGTTCAGAAACACAAAGAAACATACAAATGTTGTTTGAAACCAAATACATGCAAATAAAAATACGTAGTGGAGGTACGTGTTAGTGAAACAAGCTAAGCAAAGAAAAGAAGACAAATTTAATTGGGCTCAATGGTGAAAGGTGGCTTTAGTGAGGAGAGTTATCCTCATCTTCATCAAAGAACAAACTCTAAACGCGCTCTCATAGCTCCTCCCACGGCTTGTCATCGTTGTTGTCATCTACCTCCTTCACCTCAAAATCTTGAGCATCCCGCAGAAATACAACGATTTATCTTGCAACCAGACAGAGAAAAATAGGAAACAACAGTTTGTCCTGTGAGGATACTAGAAAAATCAGGAAAGAACAACTTATAAAATGCAAAGAAAGAATGAAATTACCTGCAAATTCAAAGTGGAAGGTGGTCCATTCACGAGCAGATAATGGCGACATTCTGTGTTTGTAGGGTTCTTTGTTGAGCACGTTTCAACTCCCAATTGATGGAAGACTCCAAAACATGCAGGAATGAAAGGAATGTTAGGTGTCTCAATCTGTGGAGAAGAAGGCGTATTGAATGGATTTGCGATGAGAAATATAGTCCCATAAAGAGAAATTAAGGTGAGTTGACGCGTACTAAATGCAATTGCATGTTGCAGCGTAAGACGACTGAGGGAAGTATTGACGGCCAGGGTGGTGGATAGGGTGGCACAACGGCAACACAAGACACATCCACCCTACTATATACCCAATGCGTAACTCCTACATTTTCCTCGGTGACCGCGCACATCCCGGTCGACAGTTCAAAATGACAAGTTTTGCCTACCTTCTGCCAATCGCATCGTGACATATGGCTAGACATTTCCAAAAAGAAAAGGAAATGTCCTTTTATAGTCCCCACTATACCACCGATATATTTTTGGGTCTACATATGTGAAACTACCCCATACTCCTTGTGGGAGGAATCCATTATGTTACAAACCCCAGTAGGATTTGAACTTTTGACCTCCCTTTATAGAGTATAGGTTCTCCACCACTAGACCAACTCAGGTGTACAAGTTATCAAATGACTCAACTCTGGCTACTTCTGATTTCAGATTGCCAATTAGACTAGTTGAGGTGGCAAATAAAAAAAAAAGTGTGAAGTCCACATGGCGACCCACCTCGACCCTGATGTTAGGGTGCAGTCTCCCTTACCTAGTAATTGGGAAATGCTTTTTTCCAATCTTCAATCTTTAACCACGCGCCCGGGTTTAGAAAAAATAGTTACTTGTTCCGATCTTAAATCTTAAATCCTAAACATCTTTGAAGACAAGGGATTAGAAAAATTGTTGTCCTTAACAAGGTATTGATTGCTAATATGGGATGGAAGATGACTTTGGAGAATAATGAATGGTGTAATTTTATGAAGGCTAAATATCTTAACTTTAATCACTTCTATAAAGTTCTTAGTATCCATGGTATTCCCATTGGTTCTAAGATTTGGAATAATATTTTGAAGTGTAGGAATCCTATGCAATTTGGACTGAAGTGGCATATGGGTGATGGTAGGAGTATCAAGTTTTGGGAAGATGTCTAGGTTGGCGAAGGAAGGTTGGATGCTAATTTCAGCCAAAGAAGGTTAATAGATGTTGCTAAAAGCCTCTTTGGTCACATAGTGATTGATTAAATTACCCCAGATATGAGGTGGATAGATCTTACTCAATGTTGCATTGAAAAATTGTGATTACTTGAGAAAGACAAGGAGCTTATCAGGGGTATCAGTAGAGTCAGAATCCCTCTTTTTCCCAGAGAAGATTATTTTACTTGGAGGAAAGATTGAAAGGGAGATTTTAGTGTGAAGTCAGCTAACAATCTTCTGTCAAGGGAGGATTCCTTGCAAAATTGTTAGGGGAAGGTGTGGAAGCCCTTCTTGATCCCTAAAGTATACTTTTTTTGTGGATGAGTTTGCACAATAGAATTTCAACCTAGGACAAACTCATTAAAAGGGGATTCCAACTCCCCAATATATGCATTCTTTGTAAGGAGGAGTCTACTCCCCATCTTTTACTGCACTGCCATTTTTCCAGAGATATATGACAATCTGTGTTGACTAATCTTGATCTCAATTGGATTTTTAATAATGGTTTGGATTAATTTATTGAAGAATGGGAGGGGCCTACTGGTAACCCGTTAGTTAAACAATTATTGAGACGAATCCCTCCACATTTTTGTTGGAGTATTTGGAAAGAAATGAATAATAGGGTTTTCAGAGAGGTTGATAATCTTGTGGAAGTAGTGTTCATATCCTTCTTCTGCATGTTATCTGATAATTTGTAGGTCACTGAGTGCAAGCTCTAAGTTCCCACCTACTTCCTTTGATGACAAAATGGATAGAAATTGGGATTTACCCAATGCATATGCTAAAGTGGATAATTCCAAATGGCTCATTAAAACTAATTCAAGGTAGAAAATTCTATACGAGAGGTGGTGCAAATTAAACTTTGGTGGTTCTTCTAGAGATAGTTTAATGGTTGGGGTGTGTGATTTGTATCTCCTTAAGTGCTCTTGTGGCAGATTATTATAGTAATCTTGATGGATTGACTAATAATTAGGCATAACGTATGGCACTATTATGGGGCCTAAAATTTGCTCTATCTATTGGTATAAATTCTCTTATCCTATAGGGAGACTCGAAACTGGTCATCGATGTTGCTCAAGGTCTAGTTAAGATTAACTGGTCCTCTATCAATGTTATGGAAGACATCAAAAGGCTTCTTCTTGGCCTAGATTATTTTGGAAATTTTGTGGTTGATGTTTTGACTGCTCTTGGGCTAAGGCTTAGTGGCTTAAGTTCTTGGCGAGATCAAGGAGATATTATTGCTTATGTGAAGTTTCTCCTTAATGGCGAGAAAAATATGATTATTTACCGTGGATGTTACTCTACGTCGAAGGGTTTTCGGTAGAGTATAATTCCTAACTTGGAAAGATGTTTTAGAATGGGATATACTTTGAGAAGGTATATGCCGGGTATTAGTTCAATTACCTTAGCACTCATTTTCTTGATAATTAAAAAATGGCGATCTACGTGGACATGTAGCCTGGTGATGTGTAGTGATGGTATAGATGTTTATGATGATTATGTTGAAGACTATTAGCAATTGTATGTTTACTAGTTAGGTATGTCCCTATATGGGATATTAATAAGACTAAGTATAGTTATGCTAGCTTATATGATAGTGTTTCTAATTTAATAGATGTGTTAGCTTAGATGGTAAGATCAATGTGCTGTGTTTCACTATTTTGTTTAGATTTGGTTTTTGATATTGTTAGCATGTTGTTAATGGGCTATTAACGTGCTTTTGGTTTTCTTTTAATTGTTAGCCTGCTAGGTTGATTGTAAAGGGACAATTGTAAGAATCTCAACCACAAGAGCAATAATTTTGTTTTTCTCCACACATACATTTAGTATACACAAGAGTACTAAAATCAAGTTTAAGTTTACGTTGAAGATAAATTTCATACTACTATATAATCAACAAAGGAAATAACCATTTACATGATCACCAATTTTATATACCTGACCAAGTATATATTTAGGAAGGGCCATACTGCTCTCCATGGTAGCTAGAGTTCCCTTCTTAAATCTTATGGGGTACAACAATCCAAACCATGTGAATCATTTCCCTATCCACCCCATCCAAGTGGGACCTAGAAAACTATCATAGGAACAACTTGTATTAAGCCATAGGTTTATGTTTGAAAAGTGACTAGCTTCCCTAAAGCTCAGGTGCAAGGAGGTTGTGGTGCATCCCATACTACACTGTGGGTCCATCCTCATCAAAATAGTCAAGGTACGAGGTAGCATAGGATATGTAGGTAAGGGATGACTCACCCCATCCTATTGTAGTGCATCCCAAAAGAAAAGAGATGTCGATGCATTATGCACTATGCCATGGGTCTCATCCATTTCCTATTCTTGTGCACTCACAAGGGTGGTTGTAAGTATGAGATAAGGTGCATTGGTCATCTAGCTAGAGGATTTGGTGTTCCATATTAAACCGGTGGCCCGTCCTCCAATCCCAAGGAATATGGGCTTAAGTGAATGTTTCCAAGTAATGAACCTTCCAACCCATTGGATTCCAACTACCATCACTTATAGGCCACCAATGATGAGTCTTTCCATGTGGGAAGAATTAGCTTCCAACATATATCATCTTGTGACCTTGATATAATCAAATATCTTCTTCCCATCCTGGGTATCACATGGCGTTCGTTATCCTCATGTTGTAGGCGACAACCAGTGTACCCTGCAATACAATGGTTAGTGTCAGTTACCGCTACACACACAAAAAGGTAACTACCTAGATAACAATTCTTGTATCATATATAGGGTAGCTCATAGAAACTATTCACCTCCTTGGACCAGATGAAGGTCAACTAATCCCTTGCAGAATTCCAAGCATCGGTCATTGACACAGTCCAATGACTGTTGGTTCCTTCTTGAATAATCTCTGAGGATCAATCTTGGATCATCGCTAGCCCAAGGTCTCTAACGAAATCATTACTAGTTAAGTTAAATAAAGGGGAATAACTCTAAGCAATAGGTCCCTCTATGGAGAATCATGCAAGAGCCTTTTGTTATAGGTTTATCATTTTTTAGTAGGTTTAGTTCTAAATGTCTAGTGACAATGCACATCGTCAAAGGAGTGTAGTACATTGTTACAAAGGGGCTTAATATAATGGCTCAATTCAATACACCTACTGGTTTAACCAGCAACATCTTTGTAATGGAAATGGAAAGATAGAGTGATGAGGTACATTTGTAGTTTATGTATGCATTTACATAATGGGGGGTGGCTCATAAGAAACCTTATCTCCTTATCATTTAAAATTTATTGTCGTGTAATTTATCCCTTACCAGTTATGACCCAAAATTTTAGTTTTGAATCTTTGACATTTCATCAAACTGTTTCTAAGCAAGGTATGTTTATTGATTTTTTATTTATTTATGTTGTTTGCTGATAAATTTCATTGCCAACATAATGCATGAAAAGTAAGGCCACTATAACTTAAATTTCAGTTTCAATCACCAAATAAACTTAATTGAAATAATCAACTCCATTTAATTTAATAGCAAAGAAGCCAAGTTCACACACACACACACATGCACACGCACACGCACATGCACACGCATGCATGCACGCACGCGCACGCGCACGCACACACACACGCACGCGTACGC
>MU224907.1:893746-912693 GCA_018584345.1 Thuja plicata
GCACACACACGCACACACATGCACACACACACACACGCACACACACACACACACACGCACACACACACACACACACGCACAAACACACACACACACACGCACACACGCACACACACACACACCTAAAGGTAAGTGATCATATTTTTGAAGTGTTATAATATTATTCTAAATTCATCTCTATCTGTTTGTGCCGTTGAGTTCAGTCTTATTCAGTGGGGACCCGTCTGTGGTCATCTAGGAGACCTCATATATCTCGATTGTAGGTCATAGGGCCAATGAATCATATAGTGTATTATTACTTCTTCAACAAGTTGATATTTATTTGCAGCCTTTATTTTATTGGAGATGTCAAACAAGAAGAAGGGTAGGAATCCTGAATGTGGGGAAGGCCTAGAGATGCCAACAAAATGCAGAACATTATCTTTGTACTTTGGCATTGGCAGAGATTGTGGTGAAAATAAGTAAGGTACATCATCACAAGTACTAGTAAAAGATTCACAATGTACACCACATATTGAAGACGGTGGCGACCCTTATATATCAGATCACGATGAGCTTGAAGAAGATTTTCTTGTAGATACCCTGGTTAGCCAAAATGATATAATCAACTTGGGTGATAATTCCATAAATGATCATGCACGAAAGGGGAAAAAAGAGCCAAATGAAAAAAGGCTCAACCCAAATAAAAAAAGTATTGGGAGTGGGATCTGTTAGTGAGGAATTTTGAAATTACTTGGGCATCAAAGTATCCATTCATTGAACCAATGTTGAATCCCATTGAAGGCGAGCCTCCAGTAGAATGTAGGTGTAAGATTTTCACTTGGAAACATAACAAGGAAAAGAGGTTGCAGCTAAAAATTGACACCATAGAAAAACATATGGGTAAAATTTATGAAAAAAAAGGATAGATGGAGTTGAAAAATTAGTGATAAGATGGAAAACAAAGGAGGAATGTCAGCATGTTAGGAATGCTGAAGAATTCAATTTTCAGGATATATTACAGACGAATCATGCTAAAATTAAAGGCTCTATTGAATCTTTTCTTGAAAAAGAAATGGAAATAGAACAACTAGGAAAATCTCTTCATTTATGGGTTGTTTTTTATATTTTGAGCAGAGGGCATGCTATGACAGATTACCCACCAATGTCTAGTTTATTACACTTTTTGAAAGTTCCTAACTATCCTAACAGTCACTTGTTAGCAAACAATGGATAGTAATGGGCAAGTTATCTTATTGAGGTTGAAAAAGAAGATGTAAAAAATAAAAATAAGAGAGTAAAAATTCATTGCATTGTCTTTAGATGAAGTTATGATAGTAGATAATAATTCATGGGTATGCATGCATGTTTATACTATACATAATCATGCTCGCCAACCTCATCTACTATATGTTGCTAAACTAAACATTAGTGCAACAACATAAAAATTATTTCAACTAGTAAATAGTTCTTTAATTGAATATGGAGGTATGGAGGACATGAGGATTGCCCAAAAGTTTGTGTGTTAGAGAAGATGGAGATTCAGTATTGCAAGGTCACGGGATTGATCTTTGCACAAAGATGGAAATTTATTGTGCACCCTACATTATTGACATTCACTGCATGACCCACAAAATGAATGTAGCTTTTGGAATTGTGAGCAAGCATGCCGTAATAAAAAAAATTAAATATTTAATCAGAGAGCTCTACTCATACTTCTGTCAAAGTCCCAAAAAATTAATGAAATTTTAACAATTTTCTAATGGAATAACTAATGGGAACAAGCTTCTTAAGGATAATGATACCACATGGATCTCTTTGGATGGACCAACACATGAAGTATTTTTTAGAATATCCATCCTTGATTGGACTATTTCACACTAACTGTGATGAATCAGACCAACCAAAATTTCCTGACCTGCTTCAAAGGTTAAGTAATATAAAGACACTCTTAACTTTAGCAACTCTTCTCCCCACACTAGAGGAAATGAGGAATATTATGAAAATATCCCAGAAAAGAGCTATGTATATTGCATAATATGCTAAGTTGCATAAGATGACGTGCGTAACACTCAATAATCTCTATCAAATTCAACCAACATTATCTGATGAAAAATTTGGTAAGTGGCAGACTCGCAAATTTGAACAATCCTGATAATTTTATATAGATAAGTGCAAATGGGGAGTTATGCGCCAGTGTATGCAAAGTTGAGATACCAATGCATTAATTTTTCATGGTCAAGCCCAAGGAACCAGGAAAGCGCCCCAAGAATCGACTAGCAAGAGTTACAAGGGAAGAGTTTAGCAAGATTGTTGAGTCTATAATTGCTTCTATGAATAAAATTGCCTATGATCTTTCCTCACAGATTAGAACCAAATTCCCTTCTGATAAACTACTTGAAGCCATGTCTATTATGTTTCCTCAATATTGGTCTCTCAACAATTCAACTGATTTTCAAACCAAGCTACTGACTCTGGTAAAGCAATTTTGCCAATCTGAAGAATTCAATAGAGTAACTATAAATAGAATTTTAGATGAAACTCTTCTTAGAGAGAAATCAACCCATTTTTCATACGCAATGAGGGAACAATATCACATAATGGAGAACCCCCACAAAGAGGGATTAGTAACAAGGCTTTAGATAAATCTAGGTCAAAGTGAAATGTTGCGTGATTCAATATCAGAATATTTCAAACTTGTTGATTTATGTCTTACCATGATATTGGGTTCGGTGGAGGATGAGAGAGTTTTAAGTGCTTTGGGGTTCCTAAAATAAAATCTAGACGTCCAAAGCTGGAAGAAGAGGTTTGGGCAACACTTCAAACCAAAGTGCCAGTGGGACAATTGACTCATGTACTGGTAGTATTGAGATGCAGTTTAGTGGAGGTATGTAGACTCAGAGTGAAGAAAACACATACAAGAATCAAGGAAGCTCTGAATTTGTTGAGGAGGAATGACAACTTTAAGAGATTTGGCACTAGCAGTTCCAAGGTATTTATTAATCTTATTAGTGTATTTCATCATTCATATTACAAAAACATATTATTGTGGTCGATAACTTGATGATGTTTTATGTGTCTGTAGATTTTTTTTCAATTAAAATTTAATATTGATTTGCAATTGCACTTTTCAACTTTCTAATTTCAGATAGAAAATAGCAGAATAAAAGGGCATAATGTGTTTATTGATAGAGTGATGTTTATTTAGACATGTTGAGATTTTCATTAATTCTTTCAAAATATATCCATATGATACAATTCATTCAATACACAAGTAACAACTCTGTGTGATTATCTATGCAAAAGTCAATACAAAATTTAGAACCCTTTGTAAAGGGCCCTGAATTCCCTTTTATGGAAACAGGGGAGCAACAACAACTTCAGGTCGGTTTGCGACATGTGAAGAGTAGACTCAAACTCAGTACAATTTTACAAGTCTGAAGGTATCTATGACCATCATAGGTCGAATTAGAAATTTAGCAACTGCTACATTTCTCCTCTTCAAAAAATAGAGTAATAGTGAGTGTTGCATTTTTCATGTTCATAAAACAGAGTTATTTCAAGTGATGCCATATTCCAAACAGGGAAAATCAAAAAATGTTGAAATTAAGAGTAAAAGCATAAAACTAAGCAATACATACTATGATTCATGAGATCATTGTGCCAGTTTTAATTGGGTGCTCCACTCTTCTTCCGATAGAAGTCCAATTTATTTTAAACTATGGTAAGCCACCTCCAACTTTGTCAACAATTCAAATTTAGAAGAATGACTTGACACCACTGTTTTATCCACTATTGCAATCAAAATTGTTAGTGGTTTGATGAAAACCAGAAATATTTGAGGAGATTTTTCCTTCAGAAGTACATCTAAATTAGACTTCATTTTCTCCTCCATCCTTTCTTTTAAAGCTTCTATTCCAATATATTTATTTGATATATCAACAATCTTCGGAAAACCAAGATTTATGAGTTTGTTTGTCTTTTCTTGCAGCTTCATGATATTTTTGATAGCTTTCTCCACAATTTCATGTTCTTCCCTTAGTTTATGACATTTTTGAATGATAGATTATATCTTTACTAAGGCATCAATGCGGCTGTTAATTCATTTTTTTGCCAAATAATTGTCACTGGTGCTGCAGACTACTTGCAATTTTTTTTTTGCAATATTCTCTTTGACATAAACATCTGTGTTCTTTTCAATGTAGTTTTTGAGCTTTCAATAAATATTTTTCAGACTTTCATTCAATTCAAACCATTTAGACAACTTTTCACTCCTCTACATTAGTTACCCTCATATTTTTCCTTTTAAATACTTCACTATATTATTTATATTGTCGTTCAATCTCTCTATGGAAGTTTTAATTTTGTTTTGCCTTCTGCAACTCTTGTGCCTTTTGTTCACATTTCTCTCTCTTCCTCTTCTTTCTCTTCCCAATGTTTTTTCATTTTCCATCGGACGCTCCAATTGGTTCTATAATTTTTTGTTTGTGGTAGCAACATACTCCACACTTTTGTATAATTTTGATACAGTGGCTCTTTCATCATCAAATTTTTTAATGATTTCATCCAAATTTTCCGTTAGTTCCTTTATTTCTGCCTCCATATGTTCCTGCTCTGTAATTGCTGACATGGAGGCAATTTTTTAAATCCTTTTCTGTAATTCATTGTACTTATTATTTGCTACTTTCCTCTTTACTTTTTCATTCACCAGGTCTTCTTGTAACTTTTCTATGTTTTTCTTTAGCTTAATTTTCTGTCTCTCCACCTTGAGCATTGAAGTGTAGACAACTTTGTTGGTCTTTTTTGACACACTAATTTTGTCCACATTTTGAAATTTGGAAAAATCCATTTGGAGGGTGCTAACATGTAATTCAAAGGGATCTATCTAACTCTCTGGTGGATTTTTATCTTTATTTGGGGGCATAACAAACATGAAATCCATCATATCTTTATTTGGGTCATATGTGGGAAATACCCTGTTCAATGCAGGTTGTTCCTCTAAAGCTATAGTAAGGGCACCCATCATCAATGTCTTCTTATTTTATTTATTCATATTTGTTGTTTCTGCAAATTTATTAAAGAAATCATTATAACAAAAAATATGAGGTTACTGAAGAAATTGAATGTTTGAAAGGTGAAATAGCACTTGCAATGATGTACCCACCTCCACCTATGCCTTTTGTTCTAACTAATGCATTTTGAGGATTAACAACAATCATCCCTAATCCTGTCCCACTATCACTTGCAAGTGGAGTTTTTGGAGACTTTTGAGAGGTTTGTTATGAAGCTGCAAACAATACATTCAGAGTGGCAATGTATATAGTTGGATTTGTACTCATCATTGTTGTCATAACATTTTGCTTCTTCAAAATTCCTTGATCACTGGAATTTTGTATAGTATCTACTAATATTGGCCTCTTGTTAGAGATATGTTGTTGTTTCACTTGTTCAGGACAACTAGTATTAGTATCCATGCCATCCCCACCAGAGCCAATGACACTTGATTGAACAGTAATAGGAATACTATCCCCAGATTCCCACTAGTGGCAGTGGCACTTGATTCACCACTAATAGGAATACCATGTTCTGCTAGTGGTTGGGATTGAAACTGAGTGTTTGCACAAGGTGGATTTGAAGCTCTAACAAATGAAGATGCAGGGGTATGAGACTAGGTAGTACCTTTCTGTGATGAATCTGATGATTCAAATTCAATGATTGGTTTCTAACCACATCTTGGTAGTAATGATGTCTAAATTGGATACCAAGGGCCTTCTCCTTTGGGACCCAGACCACCTTGACCTTCAAAATCCATTTTTCCTATAATGATTGCCCTTATGCTATATTTTTTTCTCATGGAATCATCAATTCCACTCAATTTTTCATAGACTGTAGTAGTTGAACTGGAGTGGCTGTGAGATCTAGATTAATCTCAATCTCATACTCATTATCTTGAATATCACTTTTGTCATATGATTCAGCAGGATGCTCCATATTCCATAATTTTCTAAACTCTTCATCCTCTTCAATTTTATAAAGATTTGCAGAGGTCTTTGATTCACCAACATTCTTCATCATAATCCAAAAATGACTAATTTTGCTTTGAGTCCAATTTATATATTTACATTGTTCCACTATATTTTGTGGAATAACCTTTTTAGATGGATTAGCAGCTTTTTGGTATAAATTGTAGGATGTCCTTGGCTGCTATGTTGTTCTCTGTGTGTGTAATGCCACAATTTGAGGTGACAATTCTTATATTGAAATATTATTACTAGAGGCGATTTTGTCCATCTCTTTTCTTACCTCATCCTAGGAGTCCATGTTTTTCAATTTTTCTAGCAATGGTTTACTTTGATGTTGAATTTTTCTTGCAGAGTTCTTATTCTCCATAAGCCTTTTTTGAATAACTTTGATTGGATCATATTGCCAGTAACTGTCAACAAAAAGCCAAAAATTTTCAAAAAATCATGTGCCACACTGAATGCTCTTCTCTCAAATGTGAACCCTCGACATGAGAAAGGAAAGGAAGGAAAATGCTCTTCTTTTGCTGACCATTAAAGATTTTATCTATATTATCCATCTATCGTACATATTCCAATGAAAATACCCTTTCTATCACATGTATTGGAATTTTGTAGGGTTCTACTGTTGATCCATAAAACCTTAACACAGTGTATTCTTCCATGAAGAACTAGCCATTCAATTGTATGTGACTTTAGAGTCAAGAATGAATTCTCTACACGACACATGCAATCTAAGCATTGGAAAGATTTTAATTTCATTATGTACATTGGTGCCAAAAGGAAGTATACAAAATGTTTGTAGTTATTTATGTTATCATACTTCCTTATCTTAGGTGTCCATTCATAAATTGGACACACTGTTATCTGTTGATTCTTCTCATCAATCTTATAGACCTAAATCTAAAGCTTGTTGGTCTCCAATGTTGCACTATGTTTTTCTAGAAGAAGATAGCACAACTAGGTTGTGAACCTAAATGTCTTATAAGAACATATTTTAGTCATTAGTAATTGTTTTTTGCATTGATTGAACAACGTGCTCAAAAAAATTATATCTTATTGGTTCTCTGACACAATGGATATGAAAAATCATTCAAGAATGTTGGCACCCACTTCCTTATTATTTTCCAATCCCAGGAAAAATGTTAGCAAGGAAATAGTATCCTGAACCCATGGCACCAAAATTATTAAAATCATAAGGAGGCTTATGATTCTAATCCAATTGAGCATCACAGACTGTTAGAACTTCGATAAATTTATCTTTATGATTTGCATTGATTCTCTCATATGCCTCTGCTAGATTTCCTAGGTCAATATGGACGTTTGAGTTTTGTGCTTCAAACCCTAGGTCCAACAAACGAACAAATTCTCCCTTAGTTATGGATAAAATTTCCTCTTGAGTATTATTATTGACAATTGTTTTTCTATCTTCATCATAATTTTGGGCGCAAACCATGACAATTTATGGGAAAGGGAATACTTTAGGTAATGCCATGTGTCCCAATCCAACATCCCACAATGCAATTTCATATGTACTTGCATTTAACATTGTGTTAAAAATCATAAAATTTTCCCTATTTGGATTTCCCGCCTTACTGTACAATGCATATCTAATATATATGATTCGCTTATCACCATGGATAACATGATCATAAATATCATGGTATTCATCAGTGAAACCTGGTATTTAACCAGTTTGGTTAAGTCCATTTTTTCATTCACTTTGCTTTTCAGTCGCCCCATTGTTGCCACTGGTATTGGTTTAAAATAATGGTAGACAACTAGACTACTAGTAACTAGTAACTGCAAACCTGAAAATGCTAACCCTCATGTTTAATAGTTGAACCCCTAATTCTAGTTCTAACTTCTACAATCTAGATTGTAAACTAGGAGATTCAAAGAATCAAAAATTAAAAATGCAGGATGTATGTGTTTTGGATTTTACCCAAAATTTCTATTTGAATATACTGACGCCAACATACTCTATTGCATTCCTCAATCTAGTAGCCTTTTCTGATTCCTTATTCTCCCTAGAGCCTGGATTAACTAGTTTCTCCAAGAATCCAAATAGTAATTTAGTAAAAGTTTCAAAACCCTTAGAGGTTCAAAACCTAAATGGAAACCACAGAAGTTTCTAACTTCTTTTTGAGGACTGAGACTGACACATGAGCGTGACACTTTTTCGAAATGTTTTTCAAGAATTTTTAATCCTTAACAACTTCCAACCAAAATAGAGATTATAACACTTAATTACCTTAATAAGTATACAATTACAAATTTACAATGTAAGTATAGTTATTACCTACACTTAATTAAATATGGTAGGACAAAGTTCATTAGTTTTGAAGTTTGATGAATGACAATATGACACGTGTCTCACTTCTGGAGGAAGTTTGTAGATAATGTTAATTGTTCCCACAGTCGGCCTGGAATACACCTTATGTTGTTAATATATTATAATAATTATTATATATAAATTATTATATTATAAATTTATAATATATGCGCCCAAAATTTTGTTGTTGTTCAATGAATTGTGACTCATATTATGTATATGTGACATGTGTCACTTTTTTGGAGGACGCTTATGGAAGTTTTTAAACAACACAACTTCGCCCTAAAATGGAGTTTACATTGTCAATCTGCAGACTATGAACATCATGATCTAACGTTCATTAATTATATTTTATTTTTCTTATACAATGTTATTTTTACGTATTTTTAAAATATGAAATATAAAGATTATAAAATAATATATTTATAAAGGTTACAGTTTATAATATCTACAAATTTATTAATTTGGTTGTACATTTGGGCCTTTGGTTGCATAATTATTAATTAAAATTTAAGGGAAAAGTAATAAAGGTACTAGTAGTAAGTACTACCACATTAATAAAATTTGTTATGCTAATTTTAGACTTTTATAAATTTGCAATTCCGTCCGAAATAGAGCTTATTGCACTTAATTACCTTAAAAGGTATACAATTGCAAATTTAGAATGTAAGTATACTTAAAACTTAATAAGTATTAACTATACTTAATTAAACTGGTAGGACAAAGTGCATTAGTTCTGAAGTTCAATGAATGACATTATGACACGTGTCTCGATTTCAGAGGAAGTTTTCAGATAATGTTAATCGTTCCCACTTTTCGCCCGAAATATAGTTACACCTTATGTCATTAATATATTATAACAATTATTATATTTAAAATATTAATAATCATATTATAAATTTATAATATATGCACCCAAAATTTTGTGGAAGGAAAAGCAATGAAAGCATTTTATGCATCCAAATTTAATATAATATATGTGACACTAAGGATATGTGACACATGTCACTTTTCTGGAGGACGCTTGTGAAAGTTTTTAAACTTCACAACTTCCCCCTGAATTTGAGTTTACGTCGTCGATCTGTAGACTACGCTCATCTTGATCTAACATATATTAATTGTTATTCATTTTTTCTTTTACAATGTAATTATTACATATTTTTAAAATTTGAAATATTATTAAATAATATATTTATAAAAGTTATAGTTTATAATGTCTACGAATTTATTAATTTGGTAATAGTACTAATGTAATAAAGGTACTAGACTACTAGTACTAGGTTACTCTACCACATTAATAAAATTTGTAATTGTTATGATAATTTTAGATTTTAGTTTTACTGTACAAAGAATAGCTGGATACTTTAAACTTTTACAGTTACAATTCCAGAGTCTCGCACATACAAAAGTTAAGTTATTACTGTAAAGAAGAAATCACACACATACATTTGTTTGGTTCATTTTCAGATTCACAAATTTTTAACTCGTTAATGCATTGTAATTTCAAATTTGTCCATAAATCATTTTAGTTTTTACATATTTTTGGCCATTTCATTCACAAACTGGAATTTGCTAAGCACAAATTTCAAAAGAACGAAACTAAAATCATTTATTAAATCCATAAAAAGCAAACTGAAATGAAGCTGTAAAATTTTCAATAATATTTTCCACAAATTTACAATATTTGTATTCCCTCCAAAACTTATAAGCCAAAATGAGGGAGGTTACAAGGTAGTGTAAAAAACCCCAATACCTACTAGGACAGTGACAGTGACATCCAAATAAAAAAAAAATGAAAACCCTTGGATTTCAAAATACCAGGCCATAGGGTCCTGGCCCCTGGGTAACACTAGGGATTTTCCCCTCCATCTAAGTAGAACTCTTTAGAGATGATAAGCTCTGAGAATTCATATAGCCATCCTTAGTCTGCTAATTCATTCAAGAGAAACCACTTTTGAAGAATATTCCTACCAATCTGCACCCATTTCCTATGGCATATCAATTGCTCTGAATTCAGGTTCAAAGAAAAGGTTGCATGACCACATTTTGGCCTAGCTGGAGAAGCTTGGGTAAATCACTTTCCCAAGGGATCCCCACCCCTATTTATGCAAAAGAAGCAACTTGAACATTGTCACCCAATAATTATTTTTTTAATACCTTCCTTAATAACATGAGCATATCCAACTTGAATCCACTAAGGTCCAGAAGAGACGCCAAAACTTGAGATTTAATATTCGTGTTAACTAGGTACCTAACAACATTTTTCAGAAACTCACAACCCATCACCATCCTCACAACATCATTTGTAAAGGCCCCAAACTCCTTGCAAATTGATTCCAGGGTTGGGTTTGAGACCAGGCCCAAAAAGGCCTTCCGGTCCTCCTCAGGTGTGTTAATCAAACAGATAGGAGTGTCCATCTTTAGAAAACCACTATACGAATACTAGAATGTGATAAAATATATAGCCTTAAGACCTAAACTAGACTCTAGAGGTATAATTTCAAGCACTTAGCATAGACAGACCTAAAACAAAAGATAATTGAAGAAGAAAGAAGCGTAGATTGTCTATAAATAGCCCTCAATTCTTTTTCTAGCCTTATTAATTTCTCTATCCTTCAAAATTATCTAAATCTTTCATATTAAATGCAGAATGTGTGACTGTGAAATTGGAAATAGTGTCATAGTGTGCCAGTACCCAATTGGAAATTTGGAAGTCGTGCGGGCCGAGTGGATCACAGTTAGAGAATGATGATGATAAGCAATTTATTTATTATTTAATGTCGGTGATAAGACATTTTCTTAAATTAACTACAAATGTCACACTTTGCAACATTATCAACCGTCCATGCAACCTACTAACCAGTTGTAATCGACGATCAAGGTTAAGATGCAAGTTTAAGACTAGATATGTGTCTCCATTCCAAATACTTTATGGAGAACTATGTTTCCTTCATAATTTTGGGTCAAAATAAAACTTAATACATTGATCTAGGATAATCGAACAATCATAAATAATACATTTAAAATGGTGAAATGATAGATGTTAGGTATGTGTGGATCACTGGAATCGTGCAGAGTGATGCAGACAAGTTGGTAACTAATTAAGTCATTATTCTCTCGACGTGATGTTACATTACTTAGATCAATTGTCATTTGGCATTGGCCCAACATGACGAGTCACAACTCAATCAACTCATGAAACGTGGCTTACTAGCTATTAATAGAATGTGAAAACTAAATTTTCAAGGGATTAAAAAATTTGCCATTAAATTATATATTTTACCTTAAATAATGAAAAATTATCCAATTAAATTATGCAATTTTCAAATGGTAGAAAAAAATTTGCCACTGCCATTAAATATATTTCCTTTAAAGGAAAAAATTTCATTGAATATATTATATATTTACCCTATCAACAAATACATACTCACTAAGATTTTCTAGAATTTTCATACGATTTAAAAAAAATTCTAGTAAAATTAATATTTTTCCTTTCAAATTGCAAAAAATATTAAATTTTTTCCTCCCAAATAGTGTAGGATTCGCCAAGATTTTACATCTTTTCCCGAGGGGGGTTTCTTAAAGTTATCCCTACTTAGTACTAAAATCTTCATAAGATTAATCAATCCTTGATCTTGTGTTAGGAGACCGTGATTCCACCAATCATATTGTCATGCCCAAATTTTTGCATGAAAGAAACACAACAATTTTTTTTGAAATAGGAATTTATACTTTATAACTAGGTCAAGTAACATAGAGAACTGCATGAATGCTTCAATAATAAAACATGAATTATGATCAACGACCAAATTACAAGTTATCTTTGTGAATGTACAATTTTTTTCCTATATTACATCAATTATGGAGTACAACGTATGTTGCATTGATCAACCCTCCATGTCATAGTTACAATCAAAACACTAGATCATACAGTAATCCCTTCCATTAATGCAACCAAGAGAATATACAACTATAATAAAAGAAGGAAAGGAATTAAGGGTCAGACCTAAAGAATCGGGGGTTCACGCTCAGGTGGCCTTTCCTATGTCACGCACAAAGTCTACGTAGTTTGGTACTTGGATCTCAACCACAAATTACAAGTTCATAAAAGCAAGAACACAAAAATATAGACAAGCATCAACATTAATACCCAAGGGTGACATCATGAGATCCAAGATATACAACGTGGCTCGAGGATTTATCAAGTGACCCTAAACATGGGGTGAAGTGGACCAAGTACCCAATGGGGAGAAAGCCCATTCCAAAGTAAAAATAAGCCTTCACATGGCTTTACAAACAACTCTTCCAACATACTTGGAAAGCCCATACCAAAAGTACAAAGAACAAGCCTCCACATGGACTTTCTAAAAAAAATCATCTCCTCCACCATCTCCCATATGAGCAACAAAAACCCTTATGACCCCCAAGGCATCAAGCCAAAAACAACTCCCTTATGACCCCCAAAACAAAGAGTGGAATGGCTACATGGAGCCCATACATCCATGCTTTTTTCCCTCTCCTCCCCGAAAAGAGACTATACACCCATAGGCTGTCAACTCCTTCACCCCCAAGGCTACTCTTCCCTCCCAAGGGTGAGTGTACCTTGAGACTCCCATAACACAATGACAATGCAAGAAAACTTCAGGAAACAACAAGGACTGCACCCATGAAATCTACATTGCAACACTCATACAAACTTACACTTTCATTCATCCACATTCATAAATTACAACCCAAGGAAAATTATCTTGACACAAGTCATTACTATACTCACAACACCATAATCTCGAAATTAATAAATTTCTATACAATTTCAAAATAACAAATAAGCAAATAAACACAACTCACTAACTATGCATCTGACTTTAAATACCTTATGCATCACATCGCAACATGTTGAATGTTACCATCAAAATCCAATTATAACTTTTATATACTAAAATCTAAGTCCTAAAAAGAGGCATATAATTAACAATTAAGTATAACTATAAATGTTATAGTCACACTAAACAATAGTGTCTTACGTTTTAACTCAAGGTCATTTCTTAAAAAAAAAACATAAAATATTAAGGTTTACTCAATGTTAATTTCAAACAATTTTATACAAATCTCACCTAGTTACCACATCTAAGTTGCTAAATTCTATATTCATATAGAAACACACATACTAATTGACTCTACACAAAAATCTGTAACTATGATTCTAAAAGAATGGGTCTTGTTAAAATAATATACACGATTTCTAATCCAAGTATCAACATTTGATAAATCCTCTTGTAATAAAATTGACAAAACTAAATTGACTAACTAAAAGAATCCTACGATAGCATGAACTAATGAAGCCCTAAAATATCCAAGGCTAAAATCACTAAAAGATACTAACTCATTAACTACTGATAACATAAGAGGAGATATCTATCTAAAAGCCTTTCCTTATGTTTTCAACTAAGAACATTTATAGCACCTTTCTTCTAAGTTTTTTTTTTGTAATAACTAATAATCTATTCATGACTACCCAAAAACTATCTTTCTAACTAAACTAAAGAATATAATGTTTGTCTAACAATTTAAGCTAAGAGTAAGTGTATATGAATACGTAAAACCCTAATTATTAAACAAGGCTATCTTAACAATTTGTACAAAATTAATTGGTAATGAAAGGTAAAATAATGAAATTCAAATAAGGAAAATCTCATTAGCATCAAGTAAAGGTTACAACCCTAGGTTTTGAATATCAAGCATGATAGGACTCCATAGAAGGCATTAAGGATAAATATAAGGATTCGTTGAACAAGAGTTTAGTATTAAACTACTAACACTTTCATAAAAGATATTTTCATTAGCATATGCAAAAAACTATCAAGTCTTGTAAACTTAGCCCATAATTAATAAAGTAGATGTAATAACGTGACTCAGAAATAATAATTTCTTAACAACCTAGAACATAATATTATAATAACTAACTTGGAGTTAAACATATTTAAAATTTCATTATTCAAGCTTTCAACTATGAAGGAGAAATTTGTCTATAGACAACTTTAAACACTCCTACATTAGGAACCTAATTTAAAAAATAAAAATAAAAAAAAACATTAATGGATTAATTACTAAAACTACATAATTATCATTTGAAGTATCTTGTATTATCTGACAGGTTATGTACGCCATTTAACCTAAGGACTTTGCTATCTACACATAACAAAAGAAACATGACAGATCTCTTTTATCCAGACAATCCCTAAACCACTAAGGCAAGCTTTTAAAGTAAGCTATTATAATTAAAATAAAATATATATTCATATCTATCGTGAAATAAAGTCTCTAATTAGAGATACGAGTTTACTTTCTATCAACAACTAAAAATGATCTTTAAATTGTAATTATCATAATTCATAAATTTGTAAAAGATATTCAAAATACATAATTACGATCACAACTAGACATTATTAGAAAAAAAAACAATCCTATCTACTTACTATCCATTCTAACGAAATTAATCATAAATCTACAGTCATCTGGTCCAAAATATTCCATATAACATCCTATCATAACTTGATAAGAACTAATGGGTCTAAACTTTATTAGGAACTCTAATCGCAAATGAATAACCATAAAAAAATGAAATAGAATTCTAAACGTAAATGGTCAAATATAAAATTTAAATAGAGTCTAGACTCGACAATTACCAGAGCAAATAACCGTACCTGGAAAAACTTCTAGCACAGTTGGCTCCTCTCTACTCCATGATGATATTGTAGACGTTGTTCACCAAGTGTGGATCTATTTCAGTTGTGTCCTTAATCATTTACATGCTTCCAAGAAGTGGCAATAGTGCCTGCAACAAGCATTGGAGATCTTGGCAAGAGGCTTGAAGGTGACACTCTTTGATGGAAGCTATCCTGCCTTTTTTAAACTTGAAGGCACTCGATGACGCCAAGAACGACCTCATGTTCAAGGCCAGAGTATTCCCCCTCTGTGTTTTCCACGATGTCGACAATATTGACATGGTCATGGTGGGTAGGAAGGCCAGGGACTGTGAAAAAGTGGACGAGCGAGGCATAGAGGTCCAGATTCCTTTCGCAGCTGCACATTCAGAGAACTCACGCCACTGCCCACTAGTGTCACCAGGTCAACCTTTCAGCACACTTGTGGATGGAATCGATGGCTTTCGAGGGTACGCTGATCATGTTTCCGCTCACATGGAATGTCTCCAAGAAGGTAGGAGTGTGCATGGCCTCCATTACCTACTACACCGCCCTTGTCAAAAGGGGGCCTATGCCATCGATTCTCTCAGGAGTAAGGAAGAAGCACCCCTTCATGGAGGATTGTCAGTCTTCCAATGTGCCCTGCCCTGTGGGTACCCACCCCCCATCTTCTTTTTTTGGATTGAAGCCATAGTCCCCATCTGTCTACATTCTCCAACTGATTATCCAGCCCCTCTAAAAATCTAGGATCGTATCCTCTATCGAATACACCCTTCCCCCTGTTGTCTTTGAGCATTCCTCCTCCAAAATAAATGTAGCTCCTCTCTCAGAACCCCCTCATGCGAACAGTCGGCCCGACCACTCCCTCATCAGGTCCGTGACTCCTGGAATTTTGTAGACTTCACATCCTACTGACTTCCTCGAGCCACACCCCTCTGAAAAATTGTGACCTCATCGTTAAAAGATACAACGATGGCATCCGTATGACTTGCTACCCACTCTATCGACTAACATAAAACTCCTCTCTTGCCTTAGCCTAACAACTTATTTTTATTTTATTAAATGTATTAATTCAAATTTATTGTTACTTATAAGAAAATAATAATTATCCAATATTGCCTCTAGGGAACAATTACACTGTTTAGTTCTTCCATCAATATTTAATTTATATTAAATTAATATTATAATAATAGTAATTTATGAGATTTATTATCCTCAATAATATTAAATTTTCATTACCTAATATGCCTTGCTGAAATAACCATAGCTAAAATACATATTTAATTTATATCTTTATTTGACATAAATGATCTACTAAATAGACCATCACTATAATCAGGAGCACACATAAGGCAATATAGTAATATACACATAATTGAATACGTACATTAATATAAAAAATCTGTTTTATTATTTTTATTATATTAATAACACAAATACAATTGCTAGTCTATTTAGATATATTTTTTTGATCGGTAAAAGGCCGAAGCCATATAATTTTATTAATTTATAAAATTTACACAAAATTACTCCATTCCTGCGGGCACTAGTAGGAAAGAATGGAGAAGAAAACCTCCAGTCTTGCCCGGGACAAAAGTCCATAATACAGAATACATTGACTATGATGATGAGGGCATTCCCTCATTTATAGATAATTGACCTGCCTCATTACAAATTTTACATAAAGAGTTAACAAATCCTTGTTTACACAAGCTTGAGCACAAGCGAGACGGGTTGAGAAAAACATAAACAATGTCTTGATAATGCTCAGGAGAAAGACCTTGATGTTGAATCATTATCTCGATCTCCTATTTGGGAACAGTGTTGTACTTGCAACCAAAAACTTGCCAAAATCTTTCTATAGCTATTAAAATATTTGTCAGCTTGAATATTATCTTACCAGAATGATATTTCATGTCACATTCGTTGAGCCTGCTAATAATCATTCTTACCCAAAAAATGGAAAGGAAAAGAAAAGAAGAGAGAGGTTATAATACTTCTACACACAAACCATTAGCCTGGAGGAAAGGATTCTACAACAAAGGTATATATATATATTAAGGGATATATATGTAGATAAAAGAGGTCTCTATGTCTGATAAAAAAACATAAATGTATGTATATGTAAATATACATATACATATACATGCATATGCATATATATTGAAACCGAGTCCCTTCAATGTCTTTTCTTTTTCTCTGAAATCAGCATATACATTCCAAGTTTCGTAAAAAAAGTTAAGTTTCAGAGACATAATTAGCCTTCTATATTTTTAATCTCAGTACTTGATTTTCTTGAATTATTTTAAGATAACAGTATCTTGCATCTTATACTAAAACTGAAGCCACATAAATATATCCCAATTTTTAGTTTAAATCCGCATCCAATATTACCCCTTCCATTAATACTCTTTAAACACAAACATAAAATAGTTAACTTTGTCTCATCTAAAGAAAACCTTATGGTAACAATCACATTAAATTTTGGATGCAGAGAACATGAGAGGAAAAACAACACTCGCTTTTTAGAGATAAAGGATCCTCAAAATTACTACCAGGGTGAGTTAATGTTCCTCTTCTTCTTCCCTGGGTACTCCACTAGATGGGCCTCCCAATCTTTGTCTTTTAATTCTATTTTTATGACCTTCATCCAACCATAAATCAATCAAGTCGTCAGAATCTGACTCATCAAAATAGTTTCTGTCCATTTCCCCCACCTCGTCATTATGCCAATAGGAAAAGAACCAATTATCCTCAGTTGGGATTCTCAAGTGCATAAAGGTCATTAGGAATTCAAGATTCCGCTGAATCATTGGTTGCCTAGAGAGGAAAGCCTGAAAGTTTTCGACAACCAGGATAGGGACGGTCAGAGCAGGCCTGCCATTGATAGCTGGTAAATCATAAAATCTTGGCATAGTGATAGGGCAATTTGGTTTAATATTCTGTAGGACTTTGTCAATATTACCAAGGTGTTTCCTTTTGAAAACCCGAAAATAGAGTTTGCCAATATCCTCTATACTAGGATCTACATAAATAGTTGAAGCTATGAACATAGCTGGAATCTCTGAGTTCACCCTATATCTATCCGAGTTTGAAAGAAATTCTCTGCCTAAGATTCTATAGACAACTCTTAGGAAAATAGATTGGGAGTTCAAAAGTATAGATTTAAGCCTTTTCATGGTAATTTCTCCATCGAAAGTTATCTGAGGTTTAGTACAAGTTAGTTTGATTGGAGTCGCCATATTGCCACTAAACTTCAAATAGTCAGAAAGCCAACACCGAAGGACAAAAAGGAGAAGAGAAACCGAGTCTTTCATATAGTAAAGACTAACTTGGGATATGAAGAGATGAAATTAGAAATGAAAAGCCCTAACGAAGTGCCAGATGGATTGCTCAAGGATGCCAGCTCCGTAAAGAAATTAAAACTCAAGGAAAAGAAGATGAAACGAAAAGATGGATCTAAAGGGAGGAAAGCCATTAAATTAGAGAAGTTTAAAGTTTTTATGGATACTTCAATAAACATACTAAACTAAAGAATAAAAGACAACTTGTAATTTGGAATTTTATACACCTTCCCTTACGGAAATCGTACAAACAGAAACAATATAGATGTATATCATAATTCATATATATACATTGTTTGTGTTCATATGTATAGGATTTAAATATTTGTTAGCTTTATTTATCAAGTAAATGCATTAAATATAAGGTGCTAACACCATACTAGCCCAATAATTTTATAGGAAACAAAAAGGGGATATCAAATTACTGCTACTGATGATTCTATGCTCTCATAAGGGAACATCACTTTTTACCGATATACCTCTGTTACACTTATAAGAGTATGCAGGTAAATATTTAAATGTTTACATAGGTTTTAGTGTTTAAATATATATATATATATATATA
>MU224907.1:925361-939922 GCA_018584345.1 Thuja plicata
ATGCGCCATTACTCTGTCAACATTCAAGCTATCTTGCGATCACACACACTTTGCAATTATCAAATTCTCGACGCTTCTCAAGTCATAGATGCTGCCCAGCCAATACTAAGCATCAAGAACAGCATTTTGGAAGGAGTAGAAAGAAACAATAGAAGCTTCAAGCATCGAAGGGTTTGCATTCGTTTGTCTTCCTTTTTGTTGTTTGTACATTTTATTGCTCACGTTTCTGTTATTCGTTTAGTAGTTATTGTGTACTTGATTTGCATTCACTTGTGAACCTTGGCTACTAACCCCTGCCCTTGGAAAGCTGTAGGAAATCGGAGAGAGAGGCGTACACATGTATTAGGAATCAAATCATTAGTTTTAGTTACAGACCCTTGTAGATTATCAAGAGGGATGGAAACCAAATTTGGGGCTAAACTGAAATTATCGCTGAGATCAAGTGTAGGAAGCTGCCCCTCAGATCCTGGCGAGACCATGTCATACATAGGGCTTCTAGGAGGTGTCGACAGAGCCTCAATATTAAGGGGCAAATGAGAGATAGTAGGGAAGTCTTGCAATAAGGGCTTACCACCACCAGAGTTAAGTGCCTCTAGGTCTGCTAAAAAACTCCCATTAATAGCCTCAATTCTGTCATTCCTCAAAGATTCATTATCCTTTATATTAATGTCTTTGTTATCTAGGTTAATATTTAGGGGAATCTCAGGATAGGAACATTTTCCCGAAGATAGACTTTCAAGAAAGAAACCACCCGTCTCCAGATTGAATTTGACAGCGACTAGAGGGTCAGCTAATGGTGGTCTAGCCAGGGATTTCGATAATCTTGGAGGGGAGAAAAATTGGGGGTTAATAAAATAACTAGCTTGGCTGGATTTTAATTCAAGAGAGTCAAGGTTTGAAACAGAGTTATCTAAACTAATAGCAACTTTGACACACGAATTATCTAGGAAAGAATGATCTAAATCCATGAAATTTCCTAGTTTGCTGGCTATATCCTTAATGATTTGGCTATGGATAACTTCTACTGGGAGATTTGGAAGGGAGACCCCTTGGACAATTTTAAAATTACTAACTTCCATAGGGTCAAAATTAGGGCACCAATTCAAAAATAAGAAGCCATAATTACGATAGTCTGGACATCTTCCTTCTAAAAAGGTATTTTTTAAATCTAGATCCTTGCATTCAATAAACAAGAAATCATTTTTAAGAAGCGTTATACTTACGTAATTTTGGAAATATTCTGAAAACCATTTAGCAATACAGGACGAAGGCCATCCATCACCAAGCCATCTTGCAAAGACTCCATATTTTGCACACTGTGTAGACATTCCATCAGCGAAAATAGGGTTAATAACTACTTGCTTACACGGGTTTTGTTTAGGCTGATAATGCGGTTGATGATCCATAATGTGATGCACCCTAGGTTTCGAGGAAAATTTCAACTTAGATCGAGATCTGGTCAAATCCAAGTTATTTGCCTGCGAGATTACGCCTTGCAGTTTTTTATGTGGCGGAGTATAAATGCCAAAAAATTTCTCAGGCCCAACATCCTTCCTGAGGGCAGTATTCATCATTTTATCCCCATCAAAAGGCAAAGGATTTTCCAAAAGTGGACGCCAGTGTGGAGTGTAGGTTTCAATTGAAACCCCAGGAGAAGGGATCATCGGTAGATTTTTAACCCTACTTTGGGCCTTTGAACGCTTACTAGCCCCAGAACCAACTGCATTATCATTAACCGAGCAAGGCCTGAGGAAAGAGCCATGGGGCGGTGAAAGTAGAGTAGCCCTCGGGCAAAGAAGATGACTGAAATTGTTCGAGAGGGGAATGTTGAAATTAGGTTGATGGGCATGGTAATCCGGGGATTGGTCCTTTCTTTTGAAATTTTTTGCCCTTTTCGCATTTTGCCTAGACGCAGGAATCCAAGGGTTCGAAACGACAGGGATGGACAGCTCCCGAGGAGAAGCCCTAGGAAGAATCCTAGGGGAAGACTGTCCACCAGAAAAGCCATTCGAAACCCGAAAGTTTGCAGAAACAGTAGCATATTTGGTAAAATTGAAAAGAGCGATTTGCTTCTCCAATTTCTCGACCGTCCAAATGCATAAATTTTTACAGAGCAGAGCCATTGCAAGTTCAAGGCTCAATACCAATGTTATGTATAAGTTGGAAACTAGTCTATTTAGATATTTATTGTCATATAACTCCAAAATAAATAGGGGTTCAACAACATTATAATCACATGAACAAATTAAAGCATAATAATACATTGCAACTATATTAGCACGGTGACACACAAATATTAATGTAGATCGATTATATATATCAAACCAACTTTATAACAAGTATATATTAATTATTCATACAAACTGTTAATATCGTATTTATAAAGTTTATTGCTTAAAATTTCAGTTGATAACTAAAGTCTTATCATTAAACTAAGTATTAGATATTAATAATAAGTTATATTATCTTTTAACATCATTAATACACATACAATTCACATCAATACTGGTAACTTAATAAATCAAATAATTAACCCTCCTAACAAGACAAAATGACAAGCAAAGTTAATAAGAAATAAGTGTCACGTAGAGAAGGGTATTACACATATGGTGCCCCCTCTAAGTGCATAGTAGAAAATTTAATTGCCTTTATGGCTTTAAGTGTCAGGAAGGTGTCTAACTTATGTATCCAAGCACGAGCAGTTGTCTTACCACTACCAGCAAATGTATGAAGGGTCAACTTGTTCATAACATGCTTCAAATTTTTGTTTTGATTTTTAGGCCTCCTTTCTTTCCTTATCCTCATGATGTTTCTTCGCTTCCCCATATATTATGTGAAGCTTACATCTGCTTTGACATGATCTGGTAGTAAATCTCATTCATCATGCATTGTCATAAATATGCTATTAGGTATAGATATTGTTGCTTCACCGTTATTCACTTCCTCTTCATCACTACCATCAGAAAAAGTAGGCATCAAAGGCCTATCTGAAGAGAGAGTGTGAACTCTTCTATCTCGTGGGGTACCAACTGTGTTACCTCCCACACTATGACTACAGTGAGATCTTTTGCAGTCAACTGTTGTACAGCTACTATAAGTTGTTGATGAACATTGGCCACATGTTCCTGTCTTGTTTGAATTCCTCTTACAGTATCTCTTACTTTTATGTGTTCATCCTATGGTGGACTGTTATTCCTTCTGTCACCCATACCTGCAACCTAATCTTAATTAGAAGAATTAGAACCAATCAAACCAGATATAGTTGTACCATCGGGTGCTTACGGTGGTTGCCAAATCCTATGTGGTTCCCTTCTATACTGCCTTAATTCCCTGTCACTCGGTTGCATCAATCTGAATTATACCAAAAGGCTGGCACGTTCGATTCTCTGATACTACTATAATATCCCTTACCAGTTCTCACCCAAAATTTCAGTTTTGAATCTTTGATATTTCGTCAAACTATTTGTATGCAAGGTCTGTTTACTGATGTTGTGAAATCTATTATTTGTTGATAAATTTCATTGCCAACATAATGCATGAAAATTAATGCCACTAGAACTTAAATTCCAGTTTCAATTACCAAATAAACTTAATTGAAATAATCAACTCCATTCAGTTTAATAGCAGAGAAGCCAAGTTCATACATGCTATAAAGAAGAAAATATATATATTGAAGGGCAATGACCGATCATTTACAGATTACAAACTGATAACAAATACTTATGAACTCATTTGCAGATCTAGTAATCATAGCAGAAGAAATAGAAATAATATATACACTAATCTTCAGCAGCAGTTATTTTCAAAAGGATTGCCAATCTAACCTCTAGTTGTGTTCAATACAATATTAGTAGTCCAATAAATGAAATAACAATTAACACTGCAATGAAATTTCTTCCACATACCTGAGATTTTCATTATATTGGAAATATGCCTTGACATGATTTAGCATAGAAGACAGATTATGGGCATCAATGTTCATGCGGTGTACTTCTCCTCATGGCATGTGGCTCCAACAACAATACTGCATGGAATGTCACGTTCTACTAGCCTACAGGGGATGAACCTCCTATATGCAAACCACTCTTTAGACAGAAATGATGTGTGAATGGGAAAAGGAATATACACACACCTCTGAACTATTTCGAGTGCACATGAATGGGTTTCCATTTCTGGACTCGGGATATAGCTCCAGAAAAGCCACACGAAAGAGAATAATCTACAACAATCAAAGTCGACCACGACATTCAATCCAACACCTCACATTGGTCTGAGACTCTGGAAGTTTTATCCACATTAGAGGAAGATTTCACGACTCACTATTCCAACAAGCACACATGTTGTCATATAATGGTCCACATGTATTAACTGGTCGCTAGCTTCCTGGAATCCTCGACATTAGATATGTTTGTTTCTTAATTCCGATAATATTCACTTGGGCTTCATAATTTAGGAAAGGTCCCAAATAATCTTTTCCAATCCAAATATGGAAGATTATGATAGATGATACTAGAAAGGTGCCCACACGACAATTTCCTTCAGTTATGACAATCAAACGATGGAAGAAGATTCATTAGGAAATACATGTTACACCCTTCTAGCTTCCAAAACTAACCTGTGAGTCATTGTATTGTCTTTTGATTGAATTGAGGTCTCAAATTTCTATTTCTTTACATCTTGATCTTGGTCTTCTCACAAAAAATGAAAATCCACGCAATGTGAGAATCGTTGTAGATTCAGGGAAGCCGACCAATAAGAATGTCGTATTAAATTAAGAAGACTTAAAACATTTGCCAATATATTTCATAAAATTCTCTGTGCATTAAATATCTTCGCAAATCCCTCCATCACAAACCCTTAATATGAATATTTCCATAGAAAAGTGTTGCTGATGGAAGTCAGACACCAACTTTATATTTTCGGGCCACAAACAAATACTGACGGCAAAGATTTCAATATCAAATCATTTGCATCAAACATTAGGCATGGTAGTATTATTGTTAGAAATATATAATTGTTGGATGAATCAAATCATTAGTCACAACTCTTATTATATCATAATATATGCCAACTCAGTTTAATTTGACTCTTGATTGAGTATTGTGTTATTACAAAACAAAGATTTTATCTCTAGAAAAAAAAAAGTAATAATTTTCTCAAAACAAGATATATGTGCAACAAAACTTTATTTCATGAAACAAACCCTTTAGGTCTGCAGATGATAGCTCCATAATTAAATCCCAGATGTAGAATTCATCGTGAATCTACCACTTTGGAAGGATCAGGTTTCCATATAGCTCTCTCATCAAATTCTCGAAGGTTTTCGTCTCGAGAAATATCAGCTAATGCAAACGCATCAGACAAATTCTTCAAATCAAAAGAATATATGAACATGCCTTCAAAATCCTCTCCATGAATTTTTATAACATTCTCCCGGAAACTCTTGGCTTTCCATCATCCTCTCTCTTTGCCTTCCATTTCCTTGTCTTTTAATTTGAAAATAAAGTGACTTTTATTTTATAATTTTGGTTGACATAAAAAGTCACTCTAATTTCTCTATTAAATAATTAAATTAAGTTTTCAATGTATTTTGACAACTTAAATTTTAATTATTTAATGAATTTCTAATGTACCATAAATGTGACATTACAGTCCTCCCTCCTTATAGATTGTTTGTCCTCAAGCAATCATGAACCTATTCACCAATACTAGGATCCCAAATAAATTTGCACGTAGACCTATTACAAAGTCTAGAACAACTGAACTCAAAATGCAACTCATTCATCATTAAGATTCCTGGATTCTGAGGCCAATTTGCTGAACTGTCATTCCTTTCACTTGGAGAATTTAGCTTATTCTTAGCTTCACCAGCATAAAAGATATTCGGCAAATGCAAACTGAAAATCCATTATGAAGTATAATCTTATTTATACAAAGTCATTCGGTCTCTTCTTATTTCTCATCATAAAAATTTCCTACTCATAAACTTGTTGAATGAAAAACAAGTGATATGCACTCCTCACAATGCAATCAAGCTGATAAGTATCATCCTCTCTGTGCAAAGAGTGATGCTTGCAACCATTGAACTCATACCCATCATGATTTCTCTACTTTACTCTGTCAAATCTGCAGTCTGAATCCCACATCTTACCCATGAAATCAAAAGTTACTCCATCATCTAACTCAAAGAGTGGATTATCACATATCACATCCTTGTCTACTTCAAATAACAAATTATTAACAAACTACAAGATTATCTCATGCTAATTTATACTGTTATTTTCTTATTTCTCAATCAAGTGGGCGATAATGTATTCATCCTAACATAAATATGCACCTCCCAATTTAGTCTCCATCTTGTGAAATGAAACTACTCCTAGTTCGTCATCTGATGAAGCCTCCAACACTACCTCAGTCCCATTCTGTAAGAATTCTAACTACATCTTGTGATGATCCAAGGTGTACCTTCCAATTGACTGAAGCCACTACATTCTAAGAACCACATCAAGTTGTTCTAACTTGATCACATAGAAGATATCAATCAATGAGTAGTCCCCAAATTGAATACAAAGATGAGAAATTTTTGTAGTGCAACTCAAGGTTCCACCGCTAGAAACTATCACCTTAAAACCTGAGATTTCTCAACCTATAATCCATGATTTGCAACTAGCTTCTCACCAATAAAGTTGTATGTAGCTCCAACATCCACCAAACATACTATCGAGTGCCCCTTAAGTACTCCCTTTAATCGAAATGGATAGTACCAAGGGACCCTTGATAATATAGTAATGATAACCTCGGGTTGGTCAATCCTATTTTCATCTTTTCCCACTGAAGACTCCTCATTATCAATGTTCTCATTTTTTTGTCCTTAATTTGTTCTTCCTCATTCTCTTAAACTACCTCAATGTAATATAATTTCCATTTTCCCTGGCACCTATGTTCGGGAGTCCATGGTTCTTTATAGGTTAAACACAGTTTTTTCCTCCTTAACTCATTTCTTGTCTCATAATCTATTTTAGGATGGGTAATTTTAGGTCAATCATTAGTTTTCTAATTTGTTTTAGAGCTTTTGGAATTTCCATTAGGTTGTTGAGAAGAAGTATGTAGGTCCATTGCCATTTTAATTGCATCCTTTAATGTGTTTGGCTTAAGAACTTTCTCAAGCCCCTTAAATTTTTTATTTGAACCTTTAGTGAACAGTATTCCCTTTCTTTTCTCTTACATATCATGAACCATAATTGAGATCATCTGAAACTCATTGATGAAGGAATTTAATGAACCTCTATGTTTAAGCTATGCCAAATTTTGATCAATTTGGGATATAAACAAAAAAAAGAAGAAAAGTGATCAAACTCACTTCATTCTGTCTTATAGCCGGATCGCGGGCGGGAAGAAGGGCTTCATGAGCATTGTGCATCATTCGAATACTGTAAGGGCTTCATGAACATTGTGCATCGTCCGAATACTGGAAGGGCTTCATGAGCATTGTGCATCATCCTAATATTGGTATGTTTCATTAAAAACTCTAGAGGGCACGACATTACATTCTCAGTGTTAGGGTTTCCTAGCTAGATTTGTAATCCAGTTTTATCTACCAGCTATTTTAAAATTGAGGGCTTTGTTTTTATTTATGTTTCTATTTTCATGCGTGAACCAACTTGCCTCCATTCGCTACTGTGTTTTCTCATAATAGAATTCAGAGACTTGAGATTGAGTAAGAAAACATATTGACAACTAGCTTCATTTCCCAAAATCTAAAGGTAATTCTTGTTTTACATTGCATACAATTTCTGAGAGATTTTCTAGTTGTTGAAATTGATTTGATTATTTATGTATAGCTTGAAAAAGTTTTCGTCGGTCGAATTCATATAGTGAAATTTGAAAAGATTTCAAGTTATTACCATAGACTAGATTTATAGTAAATGGAAAGAAATCTAAGGTGAAGAGTTGTTTTTTAAAAATGATTTACAATTCTTAGGTTAAAGTTATTTCTTATGTAATCCTTCTATGCAAGATTGTTTCTAGGGTTATATGTTTGATTTTTTGGGCTAGGTTTTTTAACCGTTAACAAATAGTCTTTGTTCCCGCATAGAATTTCCACTTAGTATCATTTTCTATTACCATATTTGAATGATTTAAATCTTATAATATAATTGTGGGTTGAAAGTTTCTGAGAATCTTTGATTTTGTGTGATATAAATCTAGAAACTAGAATTTTTGAACAAAATGTCAATGCAACATATCCAAGTGTTGATACTGACATATTTATAATTAGATAATCTCAAGCCAAAAGCTAAGTAATTCAAAACCTCAATATTTACAAGCCACATTTTCAAATCCTATCCACAAGTATCTATTTGAAAAAATAAAATAATAAAATCAAACCCTAAGGTGTTTTTTAAGATCTTGTGCTGGTGAGGTTCAGTGGCTAACTCATATGTTTATTGTGATCACAAAGCTCAGAGAATCACCTGAAGGCAGGTCCAGCAAGTTTGAATATGATCTAGACACCATTTAGCTGCAAGAGTAAATCTACCAAATGCTTTAAATAACCATGCCAATCTGAGACAACTAAGTTTCTTCCTTAAATTGCTAGATTCTACAACATGCTGATGATTTGGATTGTAAATGGGAATGTACTAAGGTCATGGAGAAATAGAAAATTCAATTCATATGGATGAAGCCAATCATATCACAATGTCTTCAAGTATGTGAAATATCTAGGCCATGTCTTCAAGTATGTGAAATATGAGGCTTGAAACAGTTCACCTATCAACAATTTAATCATCAAAACATCCAAATGAGAGTCTTCTAAACACATAAATTTTCATGTTCCTGAATATCAAAACCTTTTACACCCTAGAACATTTAAGTACATCCTTAGAACATTTAAGTACATGTATTGAACACATAAAAATTATTGCTAGTGCAGATATTCATACACCTTGAATGGGTACATACTTTGAGATTTTTACATTTGAGAAATTTTGAACTCGGATCGAGTCATATAAAACAACAACTATATACATTATTAGCACAAACTCTTAAAAACCATTTTCTAAATGCTTTGAATTTTTAGAACTTTGAGACAACTAATTTCACTAATAAAATAATGTCAAAGAACTATGGAAATAATATTCTAAACATAATGAAATATTCAAAGGAGTATAAGTTCTATATTTTAGGGAGTATGTGTCTCACTTTCCTTTAGTTTATCTACAAGTATAGCTCCCGCAGACCCTGATTATAAAAATAGTTTTGGTCATGCAATTTTCATGAGAAGACACTAGATGTTACTATGTAAGAGTCAATAAATTCCACCTCAGCTATAGGGAGATTAGTTTTGGTTTGTCAAAGAAGTCAGTTGCCATGGTCAAGAGAAAAATATAAATTTCAAAGCAAAAGGGACATTCAGTGTACTTATACTGGAAAAGTTAAAAGCATAGCCCCCACCACCCCTGCCTGCAAATTAAATATATTAAGAAAATCATATTGAAGCTCATACTGAGATAGATAGTGATATATTGGAGGTCACATAAAATGATTAGCAAACATTCGATGTTGATCAACCAAACAATAGTAAATCAATGTAGAGCTATACAGGCTGCAATCAGTCCTCTCCCTCAGAAAGAACATTGTAAAGATTCACCTCAGTTCATCTCTATAGCAAGTACTTCCAACTGAATTGCAAATGGTGAAACAACATAATTGGAATCAATACTGCAGGTGATTACAACCCTGCCATTATTATTGTAAATCTTCATTTAAAGAAGGATCTTAAAAGAGAAACCCAATAATATGGAAAATGAAATGGTGTTGCTTATGTCAATGTTTGACCCTACTCAGTCCCAATAATGTGGATTCTCTGATACAATGCGAGGTATATGGTGTCTCCATTAAGTATCATTTTCTCCAAGATAAAATCAGGTCTGAAAAAATGGATTAGGTGACCACTAGATATGGTTCCCTTAGAAATACAATGTAAACACAATTTTGTGCAGTAAGAATAAATCCTTGTAATATGACATGGTCCGAAACTAGCAATCAAATGAAGTTTTTGGTCTTCAAATGATTTTTAGGGAGTACTTGCAAGTTCATTCCACCAACATTTTGTTTCATAAATATTCAACATATGCACAAATGAGCCCCAACACCTTTTATAGCTTTTTCGGAGGGAATTTGAAATTCAAAATTATAATATTTTTTCCCCTCAAAATTGTCATTTTGAAATAATAATAACGTTTCATACACAAAGCCACCTTTAACTAGGCATGCAACTTTTAATACATTTCATTACCTCTCCAATGAGCTAGTACACTAAGTAGTTCATTTATGATTTCTCAACATTAGATCACATTAGTGAAATAGTAATTAATTATTTAATAACTCATCCAACTTATGGAAAGCACTGAAACTGAATTGGAATCGAACTTTGATCACACTTGGATGCTACTAAAGATGTAGGATGATGATTGGAGCCAATTGCATCCCATAAAATGTCTTTTAGTGCAGCTATGCCATAAGTACATGGTTGTGCCCCATGAATAGAATTGCATATACCATTTTTTTACACTAGCCTATTTATATCTAAATTTATAAATTTGATGCTTAAGAACACCTTTAAAGATATCACTAATTTCATGCTTAAGAACACCTTTGAAGATATTCTATAATTTTATATGATTGTTTCATTTGAGAAGTTATTTGGCACCAGAATGTTGAAGTAGATGTTATGAAAAAGTAGCTGTGATGGAAAAGTGATCCAAAAATAGACATTTCCATAATGGAAACAAAGCTATGTTATTTGTGAGCTTGATTGCAGTTGAGAGACAAAATATCTGGGACTTCTTGGGTTCTGTGGCTGCATATTTACTCTGGGTTTCAATATTTTATCTTTGTTGTCTTGGCCAAGCATTGCAGTGTTAATGTTCAAGTATAGGTGGTTCTATAGTGTTTAGCTTTTAGAAGTTGCCATCATAAAATGTTTATCACTTGTCAAATTCTATGTTCACCCAAGAATTTTTACTGGTCTAGTTGGCCACGTGTTGTACAAGTGTTGAGTATAATATCAGAGCACCTATAGACCAGTCTAGGATGTCATTTTCAATGTGTTGATCTTCCAAAGTGATATGATCTCCTGCAGACTACTTTACACATGACAATCATTGGTAGATTTCTATGGATCTATATATCTTATGAGAAAATACCTTTTGATCTGTCAAATTTCTGAGACTTTTGATCTTCCCCATGTCGCATCATTTCCATTTGTGGTCCATTAATCATAGCATATTTTTTTTTGACTAACTTTCCAATATTTTCTTAATATTCTAGATGGTATAGTTGACCAAAGAACTTAGATAAAAAATAATTTCTAACCAAGTGAGACTAAAAGCAAGAAAATTCAAAGATACGATACTAATTAGAACTAAATGAAACACCATTCCTTCCATTTGTCATTTTCTTCACAAATCGATTCTTAGAATATAACAATAGAATACTGACTCCAATTTTTTAGCAACCGTATCTTTCAATTTTATATGCATAGGACAGAACTTATCATTTATTTTTTTAGCAATGTTCCCATACAACCAAATTTACAAATGTTCATTTCCAATATTTCTACATCAAGCGAACTAGGAGTGGAGACAATTGGTTGTGTAGTGCTTGCAAGTGGCAACAAAAGTTACTTTTCTTGATTCATGTAGTAATTGCAAGTGGTGGAAAAAGTTAAAAGGTCTCATCTTCAATGTATCATCTATCAAAAATTCTACTGAACTAGGAGTGGAGACAATTGTTTGTGTAGTAATTTAGAGTGACTACACTAAAAATGAAATCAATTGGTTGTATTATAAATAATTGCAAATATGGAAGAAGAGAATCCAAAGCCACTGGAGGGTTCATTGTATGCAATAACGATTGCACGCTGTGTAAAATCTAATGGAAATGCACCTTACACTACGAGGTAAAATTTGTGGAGCATAGACTTTTGAGACACAATGGCCCTGTTTTATAGTGTAGGTAAGACATCCTGTCCTCTCCTTTGTTTGAAAAATCTAAGCGAATTACCTCTACTAAAGTAAGCCCAAAACACAGAGCAACTCACACATTGTTGATTCTTTAATGTTTTTGTATGCACTTGTTCCTAAAGCACTATTTCTTAATATCTGAGATTCTAAAAGGTTTAGAAATGTAAGAAGAGTTGGAGATGGTTGGTGCGTCCAGTCTGGAAGAGTTGGGATTTAGACCAACTCAGAATATTTACAATGGTTGTTTGAAATGCTATTTTCAAATACTTTTGATAGAATTTTGTTCTGGAGGCCATATTTTGTAACATGTGTTTTCTACTAACAAACATTGGCAAATACCCGCCACCAAAGGAATTCAAAAATTAAGGGAGAAATTTAGATCAATCAAAATTTTTATCTAGTTCTAATTGAACAGATTTTAAAGTATTATGTTGAAGAGTCAGGGGAAGAGAAACATTTTGAAAATTATTTGATCAATTTGAAATCGAAACTTATTTTATCAATCCTCAAATAGCCATGAGCGGAGGATTTTGCAATATCAAAGGGCTTGATTTACTGTCATATTCGATGCAAAAATTTGATACAAACTGGGAAAAATGAAAAATATTGAAGGCCAACAATTGGAATGTTCAGGTTGGACTTGCATCTCTACATCATCGTCATGCTATGAAGCACTCAATTTGATTAATTAAATGCTTGAGTGAATTGTAGATAAGATATTGATTCATTATAACTCATTCAAAAACCGTAAAGCAATTACATATAGAAGTAGAAAATAATTGTTTTCAGTATAAGTTGTAAATCAATGAAGCTTCCAATGCATATAAGACTGCAACATGTTATGACTCTTTGAGAAATTATAAGTAATCACAGATAGAAAAATAAAATAATGGTATTTCAATTTAAGTTGCAAATGAATGGCTTCCAAAGCATTTGAGCTCTGACTGCATTACAACTCATTGGAAAACTATAAACAATTATAGATAGAAGTAGAAAATAATGACATTTCCTGTATGTTCAAATGAATGGCTTCCAATGCATTTGAGATCTCAGTGCACCATAACTCATTGGAACACTATAAACAATTATAGATAGAAGTAGAAAATAATGACATTTCATGTATGTTCAAATAAATGGCTTCCAATGCATTTGAGATCTCAGTGCATCATAACTCATTGGAACACTATAAACAATTATAGATAAAAGTAGAAAATAATGGCATTTCCAGATGATTCGCAATCAAATGGTATGTTTGGATCATTCCCCTCTAGTCAGAAACAAAATAAAAAAATCAATTTGATTTAACACGCTCTAATTGAATTGTAACAATAGGTCATCAATTCAGTCCCTGTCCAAATAGAAATGTTATAATCCATGATCTTACCAAGTCCCATTTTCCAATACTAGTCTCCGTCGTCTTTGGTTTTCATTATATTAGCAATTAGTACAGAGATTTTAAATACATCCTATTTGAAGTTATTTTCTTAACATATAATTTATTTTGTTTTACCTTAGCTATTTTATTTATTATGTACATAGAAGCAATTTTTTTGAAATATAACAGTAATTATTACAAATTATCATTATGCTCCACCTCTTGTTACCATTATGATCTTAGCAATGTTCTAAAATTGTTCATTACCATTTGTTGACTTCGTAGACAATTTTTTCACTGCTATTTCCTTTCCATCTTTTGTTCTTCCTTGAAAGATGAAAACAACATAAGACTTCTCTATGTAATATTGTAATATTTTATTATTTTTGATTATATACAAGATACTACTAATGCTTGTATGTTTACATTTTGTATATTTATAGCCTGAATAATTGCCTGTGAAGAAAGTCCACACCTGGAAATATGAACCCAAAACAAAATAACAAGACAATTGCTAGATTGTGGTCTCAGTTCCAAAGAAAAGTTGATAAATGTAATTTTCCTTGAAAAAAGTGTAAGGGCTTAAAGAATCAAAGAATTCTAATCACAACAGCCCTAATTCATTTTAGGCAACATGGTCACATTGAAGGGGGGAACGATTTTCATCGATTGGTGAATGTGGACTTCCAACTGGAGGAACATGGAGGTGTGAATATCCAAGCCAAGGATAACGCTCACATGGAAGAAGATGATCCTGTGGTAGAGAACACAATTGAAGATGATGGTATTGGCGTAGCTGATAATGTGCTAGAGGACATGATTGAAGAAGATGGTATTGGCATAGCTGATCAAGATGATCATGATGATGGTACTAGCGCATCTGATAATGATGATGAAGATGGTCTTGATATACCTATGCTTGAGAAGACATACGAGCCCCTATACCAAGGCTCCCAAACAACTCTTCTCTCCACTATAGTATTGTTGATGAACTTGAAGGTTATGAATGGTTTATCCAATGTAGCAATGCCACGTATGCTAAGGTATGCCATTTTTGTCATCTTCAATGTTAGCATACCATTACTATTCATTATATTAACAATTCATATTTGTTGTTGTAGGTTGATAGGTGAGTTTTTGTTACCACCATTAAACAT
>MU224907.1:946195-962941 GCA_018584345.1 Thuja plicata
CCTAAAATCTAGGGATGCTCCTAGAAACTAGGAAACACACCCAAATCTTCTGAAACTGAAACCAAGGGATGACCTTATAGAACCTCAAATCTGGAAGCTGACACCACCTCCTAAAAAGTAGGAATTCACCTCCTAAAAAGTAGGAACTGCCTCCTAAAATCAAGGAACTGCACTGCAACACTATGTTTACCACCATGTCACCTATACAGACTGATGCTGAACGAGATGGGTCAACTGGCAGTCCCATCCCTAAAATCTAGGGATGCTCCTAGAAACTAGGGAACACACCCTGTCATCCTGAAACTGAAACCATGGAATGGTCCAGTGGGACCTCACATCTGGAAACTGCCACATCCTCCTAAAAAGTAGGGATATCCCCTAAAATCTAGGAGCTGCTCCAAACTGCTTGTAAAGCCAAAATCCAGTCACTGAATGCACTGAATGAGTCCCTATCCATCTCCGCTAGCCTACGAGACTCCAATGATAGGCCAAATCCTCCGTCTCTGATGTCCACTCTAGAAAGGGGACATGACACATAGAAACAACACAGCCACACTTTAAAGAAGAGCCTCGTAATCTCAAGCTTTTATTGGCAGTGGAGGATGTCAATCCATTTGGAGATATGAGATTTTTTTACTCAGTGTGGCTTGTTTTTGTTATTAACAATAGCATTCCTCCTTGGATGTCCATAAAGAGGGAGCACATAATGTTGTCAATGATTGTACAAGGTATTTTTTCATTTAACAGTTATCTAAATTAATTTATAAATACCGCATCAAAATGGTCATAATAATTATGTAATGTTTTTATTCATTCAACTATGTAAGTACCAGGTTAAAGATATGAACGTGTATGTTGAGCCCCTTATTGACGAGTTGTTGAAGTTATAGAATGGGGTCACTATGTATGACATCTCTAGACCAATAGGACAGACAATTTCAATTCCATGCAATGCTTGTATGGACAATACATGATGCCCCTGGGCTAACTCATTTTTGCGGTATGTTATATATTATTAAGGTCACATATTTTTGGTATGTTATAGTGCTTACACATTATTGTTGTATGTTTAAGTTGTGCATGATAATTGTACATGATTCAATTGTACGACATCTTTTAGGTCTTTAGACAAAGGGTAAATTCGCATGTCCATTTTTTGGTCCAAAAATAAAATCTCGTCATTCAAGAAGCTTAGGAAAGCAGGTGTTTGATGAGTTTAGGCACTTTCTCCACAATAATCATAAGTATTGAATTATCAAAAAACATCTTTTTAATGGGAAAGAAGAGACGACATCAAGGCCATGAATAATGACACCTCGTCTATGGAATTTGGAATACAATAGACTAAATCATCGAGGTAATGTCATTCTATCTGATGATTTTTGTTTGAAATTTATATTTTGATATTTTCTTTTATTTACTAATGATGTAATTGATGCTCGTGAAGGTTGTCAAGGCATCAATGACCAATATCCCAGAGGAATAAAAATTTATCCTAGTCAATTTAGTAGGTTTTCGTACTACAAGGATCTCCCAATTGTGCATTTGTTTGATGCTATGCATATTGGAAAGAATGTAGCAGAGACACTATGAAAAATATTGGATGGAAGGTGTGACAAAGAAAAAATTGCCAAAATTTGTAATGACATTCATGAATCCAATCATGCATTGAAATTTTTTATTGAATCAAATAGAAATGGACATCGCATAAATACGAGTGTCCTTCCTTGGTTATTAACTGAGTAGCAAACTAATGCATTAAAAGAAGTCATAAAAAAAAATTTCCAACGGGATTTGTTGCAAATATAAGCAGTCTTGTATCAAAGAAAGGTGATTTTGGGCCAGAGTTGAAAACACATGATTGACATACCTTCGTCAAGGTAAGTCATGTTCTCTATTTACAATATATTCATAAAATTGCATGTACTTTTTATTGTATTATTTTATAATATATTGAAAAGATCATTTTTTAATTATTGCAGTACGTCCTACCTCTATCCCTCCCACACCAGTTTGACAACAGTGTTAAACAAGTTATATACGATCTTGGAAAATACATGAGGTTAGAAGTGTTATTTCTTAGACTTGTTGTACATATATTATATTTATGACTTGCTTTACTTTTTATGTAATTTATTGTATATTTTTTTCTAAAATCTTGTTTATATGTTCTTGCAAGTTGAATCTCTTTTAGGTGGTTATCATCTAAAGAAATTGATTAAAAAGATATAAAATATTGGAAGAGAAAAATTCCCCAGGTTATGTGTGAAATGCAAAAGCATCTACCTCCAACTTTTTTCAATGCTCAAGAACACTACCTCATAGATCAAGTTGAGGAGATTGAATTATGTGGACTTGTACAAACTAGGTCAATGTGGATGGTTGAGAGGCACTTGAAATTTATGAAGTGCTTGGTTTGACAAAGAGCACATCTTGAGGGTTCTATGGTGGAGGGATATATGGTATACCAGACCATGGTATACATTAGTGAATATCTTCCCAAGTTTGCAGCAAATATCTATGTAGATCACATTTGGGATCCCAACTCTATTAACAAATTCGAAGGGGAGTACTTGATGGGTAAAGGTAGATCAAGGAAAGTGAGAGGTAATTATGCAATGTTATTGTAGTTTATTAATTCTTATAAATATTTAATATAAGTTGTTTCTAAGCGGTCTATTTGTTTTCTTTACAGTTGGTCGTGAGTGAGATGCACTACATTTATATATTGCAAACAATCTTAATTGGATGACGGTATGGATTCAACAATCTCAACAAAATGGTTTCTCATTAACATGGGATGGTGTTGCATCATTGGTTAAAGAAGCTCATGGTAATGGAGATCCCACTATTACGCCAATGGTACTTGACCTAGCATATGGTTTAAGAGGTAGAAAGGTACGTATAAGTTTACTAACCATGACCCATTAGTTTAATATCAACTCACAGATTGACGCAAATAATCTTGACATGATTGAATAATTGCAGATCAAACACCAGAGAGCTGTGTACTACCATGGCTGTAAATTTGCATTAAAAATTTAGACAACCCGAAGACAACTTGTGATTCTAGGATAAGTGCAGTCTTCGATGTCACTAATATTTTATCTAGAAATGACATACATCCTCAACAATCTAAAAATTGATACTATGGAATTTTGGATGATATACTTGAGTGCAACTTTAATTCATTCAAATTAGTTCTATTTATCGTCAAATGGTACAGGCTACAGCTGAATCAAAATGACCCTGATAGGATTGTTATTGAACATGATAGTGGATTTATAATGATTAATACAAGGTCATTTGAGCCAGTTGGAGATGAGCCCTATGTTCTTCCAAGCCAATGTGAGCCAGTGTTTTACTTTGGCATTCCACATAAACTGGGTTGGTAATTTTTTGTTAGACATGATCCAAGAGGAAGGCCAGTAAAGTATAATATGATGGAAGAAGAAGATACTAAAGAATCAGAAGAAGAAGAAGAAAATGATGATGATTCCAGTGTTGTTGACGATGATAGTGATGATGATCATGATCATGATCATGGTGATGAAGATGGTGTTGATCAAGGTGATGATGGTCATGATGATGATGGTCATGATAATTATGATGAAGATGATGATGATGATGATGATGATGATGATGATGATGATAGTGATGACGATGTTGACGATGATGGTGATGATGGTGATGATGATGATGATAGTCGTGATGATGACATGGATGAAGAGGATGATCAATAACATGATCAATGAAATGTATGTCAAGATATGATCAATATCACATATGAGGTATTGATTTATTCATAGAAATTTGTTTGACTTGTATGTTTTTATAATTAAGTAATTATGTGTTGAACTCTAATGTCATGGAGTATATTTTCCATCATTTAAATTTTGTCTTCTATGTAATTTGTAGCTTACATATCATGTAATTTTTGGATAACTTAAGATAAATGATTTACATATGCAGGAAATTTAACGCCTTTAACATAGATCGACAAGTATAATTTATTATTTTATTTCCTTCTCTTTAGTCAGCAAAATATGTAGATCCTACTATGTCTCTCATTTGATGGATTGCAGGTATCACCAAATAGGTATTTGTTTGATCTGTCTTCCTCAAGTGAGGAAAATGCAAGAATAAAAGACAAAAGTGAGACATCTAGTAGGTCTAAAATAGGGAGATCAACTAGAGGTCAAAAGTGTTAGTAACAACTAAGAGGAGGGTGAATCATTGGCCTCAAAAATTCATCCTTAAATCAACCCTTTAAACTTATAGCCACAAATTATATCTCAACTTATATTCTGTCCTACAAGATGAATGCCTTGAATTACTTATATCAATTTACTACTTGTCCAATTTCTCTGTTAAACCTTCTTCTGTATGTTCACTGATAAGTAGTCATCTATTTATCGAAACACAGTAAATATGCAGAGTATACCAATAAATCCATAATCAAATATGTAAGATACAAAATAGTAAAGAAATGAATCATACATACATAACACATGGATTTTTAACGTGGAAACCCTGTTAAGGGAAAAACCACTGGGACGGGTACCCCAAATTTTCACTCTTCTGAAGTGAGCCCTATTAAGAGCCAACCCTGTTAAAGGTTAAAAACACACTATTAGGTGTGACCTTGTTAGAGGATTTAGAAATAGTTTGTCAACTAGTATCTGACATCTAATGCTACCATCCTTGATCAAACACTCACTTGGTCTATCAATAGGTATTGGGCATATCCAATGCTACTTTTGTGATCAAACTTTTTGATACTCCTTGGGATGTATATCAATTGAAAAATAATTTTAAGTCTTGCTCAGTTAAGAGGCTTATATGCTTCAATGGTTAAACTGAAACACTAATGATTTGTTCAAACATACAACTTAATTGAATATTTTCACATCTATTACTTCACTGATCAATATAATCAAATATATACCTTTTCTCCACACTTGTTCTTCTCTGTGATGCTTGTCTCACTATTTGTCAGTGTCTGCAGAATCTAGTTCTTCCTTTAGATTATTGATCAGGACTGAAATGAAGACTTTCTTCTCCTTCAGATTTCCTTTAGCATCTTTCCTCTTTCTTGTTCACCCCACACACACAATTTGTAATGAAATGGGTTTGTCTCTTATAGACATGATTTCCTCTTTTCTTGGCTTTCTTGATCTTGGCGTGTTCCATAATTCTCGCCAATAGATTTAAAGAAAATCTCCAGTCTGATCTCATAGAGATATTCTTGTCAAGTCGACAAAGCAACTTTAAATCAATTACTTATTTCCATAATATCTAGATGATTAAAACAATGATAAGTATCAGTTAACTCTATCTTTAGCTTCTTGACAGCTAAGCATTTTGTCATTTTCTGAACTCTCTATTCTGTCGGTCACCACTTCAGTTAGTCATCGGTGATAACTAAATATTCCGTCGGTGTCACTTCAGTTGTCATCGAGATCTCTGTCCTTGTCTTCTTTGTCAGGCAACATTGAAATTTTGGCTGTCAGGTTACTCTGTGTTTTGCTCGTCGGGCAACACTGTAACTTTCCTCATTGGTAATGTTGTTCATTTCCTCATCGGACAACACTGTGACTCTATTCTTTTACTTTGACTGTCGGGTGCACTCCTTCGGTGCATATAGTCACTTAGTGAATACTTGACTTGTATGCATTACTGATTAGTATAGCCTTGATTCATGAGTTCTTTGAAGTCTTTGCAATATTACAATGACCATACATATTATATCAAGTTGACATCAATGAAAATACAATAAATTAACTAATTTAATGCCTTGCATAATCATCAACTTAACATCTTCAAACATTCAATTAGTTACATGTCATCAATCTCTCCCTTTCACATTGATGGCAACATACTATATTATCATACTATACTATTGCTAATACAATATGAAATATATAGTTTCATCAAGCTTTCCTAATGTAACAACTATTACAAATGTATGGCTATCGGTAAGCTCAATTAGATTTGATTTGATTCTTCCAACTTTCCTTTTGTCTTCAATCCCGTCACTAGATAGATGTAAAATCTTCTTTCTCTGGTGTGATGTGTTATCCTTCTGTGTCAAACTCTCTCCCTTTGACTGTTCTTGTCTTTTGATGTTTTCTCTCCCTTTGTATTTGCTCTCCAATTCTGATTACTTTTCTTCTTTTGGATACTTCGATGGATATACTAAGATGATAATGGATAAACTCTCTTATCAATATGATAATGAGATAATTCTCTCCCTTTGACATCAATGCCAAATGGACCCTTTTCTATCCATAATATATTCCTTGAATTTCACAATCCATCGGTAATAACTCTGTTGCTCGGAGTAGATGAATACCTTGCTATGGAGAGATTTATCTTTGAAGTTCATTCCTCTTCTTGCATCAACATGAATGATATTATAATAATATGGAGGCTGATGCAGCCTTCTAGTCAACTTACTAACCAGTAGACAAGGGTCTAACCCCTAGTCTCTTTCTCAAGTACTCAAATGCATCCTTGGGTAGTGGCTTGGTGAAGATATCGGCCAATTATTCCTTTGATTGCACATACTCAAGTATCACCTCTTTTGCCTTAACTTGTTCTCTCAAATAATGATACTTGATGGCAATATGCTTTGTTTTAGCATGCATGACTGAATTCTTGGAAATGTTTATTGCACTTATATTATCATAATAGATAATTACTGGTTCTTAAATTTTCATATGCATACCTTCCAGTAACTATTTGACCCATGCAATATTTGAGCAGTTTGCAGCAGCAACAACATACTCTGCCTCTGCTATAGATTGTGAGATGCATCCTTGTTTCTTTATGATCCATGTGACAAGTCTATCACCCATGAAGAATTCTCCTCCAGTTGTGTTGTTCTGGTCATCAATATTTCCAACCTAATAAGCGTCGGTAAAAACCTTAAGTTCAAATTTTTGTTCTCTTTTATACCATAAGCCATATTCCTTGGTATTCTTTAGATATCTTAGAATTCTTTTCACAGTAGTCATATGTGATTCCCTGGGATTAGCAGAAAATCTAGCAACAATTCCTACTGCATGTGAAATATCTGGTCTAGTGTGTACAACATACATGAGTTTTCCAATCATTGATCTGTACAAAGTCTGATTTACCTCTGATTAGTTGTCCTCCTTTGTCAGTTTGCATCCAGTTTCCATTGGTGTTCTGACTGGTTTGAACTCTTCCATCTTGAATATTTTCAGTACTTATTTGATGTACTTGGATTGTGTAATGAAAATACCTTCATCTTGTTGCATGATCTGTAGACCAAGAAAGAACTTGATCTCTCCAAACATAGACATCTCAAAATCTTTGCTCATTTTTCTTGCAAATGATTTGCATAGCATATCATTGCCTCCAAATATGATGTCATCAACAAATATCTTAGCAATCAAAATGTTAGCATCAGTATCTTCCTTCAAATAAAGATTATTTTTTTCACTAGTGCTTACAAATCCAATACTTATAAGAGAGGAATGAAGTCTTTCATACCAGGCTTAGGGTGCTTGTTTCAATCCATACAGGGCTGTGTGAAGTCTACATACCATGTCTCTCTTGTTTGCCGGATCAACAAACCCTTCTGGTTGTTCAATGTATACCTCTTCTTCAAGTATTCCATTTAGAAATGCAGACTTGACATCCATTTGATATACCTTGAATCCTTTATATGCAGCATAAGCAAGTAATATTCTTACTCCTTCTAACCTAGCAATGGGTGCAAAGGTTTCTCCATAGTCAATTCCTTCTTCTTGTGCATACCCCTTGCATACTAGTCTTGCTTTATTTCTCGTTACTTCTCCATTCTCATTCAGCTTATTCCTGAATATCCATTTTGTATCGATGACATTCTTGTCATTTGGTCTTGGTACAGATGTCCATTTCTTGTTTTTATCTATCTGTTCAATCTCTTCATTCATAGCACTTATCCATTCATCATTATCTAGTGCAGCATTGAAAAATTTGGGCTCATAATCACAAATAAGACATCTTGTATTTAGAGACTTACTTCTAGTTCTCATACCATCCTTTTTGTCTCCTATGATCCGGTCCTTTGGATGGTTCCTTCTGACATATCTGGCAAGTACAAGTTCAACTCTTTGTCTATCAGCTTGATCATCATTTTGTTCTTCATTCTATTCTCCATCAATTTGTGCATCATCTTTAGCAATATTCTGATCGTCGGTATTTGCAGCCTGATGCTCGATTGCTATGATCTGTTGCTTAGGACATCTACATTGTTGGTAGGGTAGAGTGTCAGGTTTCTCATTGTAAGTAAACTTAATGTACTCCTCTGGTTCTTTAGTGCTTTCCTTTTCATTCTTCTCTACAAATTCATCTATCTTTACATTTGCACTTTCAACAATTTTGCTAGAGGCTTTTTTTAGACATTTATAGGCCTTGCTCTTGGTAGAATACCCTAAAAACATTCCTTCATCACTCTTGGTGTCAAGATTTCCATTTCTATAATCTTTTAAGATATAACATTGACTACCAAAATTTTTGAAGTAACTCACATTGGGTGTGTATCCATACCATAGCTCATAAGGTGTGTTTTTGGTGTCTTTCTTCAATTGTACTCTGTTCAATGTGTAAACAGTAGTACTGATAGCTTACTCTAGAAGATTTGGGTGATTCCTTTCTCTATCATCAGTGTCCTTGCACAATCAACTATGGATCTATTCCTTCTTTCAACAATTCCATTCTTCTTTGGTGTTCTTGGTGCAAAGACCCGTCTTTTGATTCCATGCTCATTACAAAAGTTAGTGAATTCATCTGAAATAAATTCCCCTCCTCTATCTAATCTTAAGAATTTTAACTCCTTACCTCTTTGCTTCTCAACCATTTCTTTGTACCATTTAAACATCTTAAATGCTTCTGATTTATCTTTTAGAAACATAACTGTCATCATTCTAGAGTAATCATCAACAAAGAGAATAAAATATATATCTCCGTAATAAATCTTTGTCCTCATAGGTCCACATAAGTCAGTATGGACTAATTCTAGAATTGCATCAGATGTATGGGTTTTTATTTTAAAACTAGACTTTGTCATTTTACCTTTTTGACAATTCTTACACATGATGTTGTCGGGCTTGGTCATCGTCGGTAAGCCTCTGACATTTCTTTTTTTGCTAATCTTTATCATATTGTCAAAATTCACATGACACAATCTTTTGTGCCACAACCATATGTCTTCGTTTGTAGTAATCAAACAAGTGGAGTCAGTATCATTCAGATAGAATAAGTTACCTTTTGTCAGCTCACCGGTACCAATCAAATTTCTTGATTTGTTGAAGATATTTGCCTTCTTATTTTCAAATGCAACTTTGTGACCTGAATTATTCAAATGAGAAACACTCAATAGATTATAATTCAATACATTTACCCAATAAGCATTTTCACATTTTATCTGGTTATTCAACATTATTGTTCATCTACCTTCAACTGGACAAGGTGAGTCATTACCCATTCTTACTGAACCACCTTTGTAGTACTCAAAAGTCTCAAACTTTTTCTTATCACCGGTCATATGGTGAGTGCAACCACTATCTATGATCCAAACATCATTTTTTCAAACCTTAGATATGAGATTTGTTTCTACATACCTTTCTTCATCATCATCTGAATCATCCTTTACAACCACAAACACCATCTTGATGTCTTCTTTAGATTCAGTGTTAGTATCATCATCTTTGCATTTTTCTAGGTAACTGGACTTCTTTCCTTTGTCCTTATATTCTCGGGTATCTCTTCTTTCTGATTGTCGGTAGCTTCTGTTATCATGTCTGTCAGACTTCTTTTCAAATGATCTTTCATTACTTCTATCATATTTTCTTCTGTTAGTACATCTTGCAGCAAAGTGTCCAATCTCTTTGCAATTAAAACAAACAAGTGGTAATTTACCTCTGTATTTACCTTTGCCTCTCTGCATTCTTCTGGCCATAAGTGCTTCAATTTCATCAAGGTCATCTTCTTCACTTTCACTATCACTATCTTTTCTCATACTGTTTTTATGACTTGATTTACTTATTCTCACATAAGATTTGAATGTAGACTCTATATTTGGTAAGACACTATTATCAAAGTTATTCATCTCAAATGAAATCACTCTTCCGATTAAACTATCTAGAGTAACATTGCTATTTTCTACTGCTCTCATTTCTTGAATGGAAGATACTCTAATAGCATAAGTAGGCAGTAAGGTTCTTAGAATTTTACTTACCATTGTATCTTCTTCTAGTACACCTCCAACTCCTCGGATAGCATTGACTACCTCTTTGATTCTTGTGCTGTACTGAGTGATGTTTTCACCTTCTTTCATTTTGAGATCATCAAACTTTCCTCTAAGGATTTCTGCCTTGGCTCTCAAAACATTTTTGTCACCACCATGTACAAGCTTCAATTTGTCCCACATCTGCTTTGCAGTTTTGTAGTTTTTGACATCTTCAAATTCAACATCAGAGAGTGGGGAAGCAAGTTCTATCATCATGCCATTGTGTTCATTCTTCTCTCTCATATGTTCAACTGGTTGTGTTCTTGTGGGAAGCACATATTCAATTTCTAAGTATTGAGTAACATCATTACCAATACCTGATAAGTAGAGTCTTATTCTGCTTTGCCATGAAGACAAATAATCTTTGTTCAACTTGGGCAGATCTCGTCTGTTCATCTTGTGATCTTTAGCTTAGATCTTGAAACCTTCATTTCTAAGCAAACATGGCTCTGATACCAATTGTTAGTAATAACTAAGAGGGGGGGTGAATCAGTGGCCTCAAAAATTAATCCTTAAATCAACCCTTTAAACGTATAGCCAAAAATTATATCTCAAGTTATCTTCTATCCTACAAGATGAATGCCTTGAATTACTTATATCAATTTACTACTTGTCGAATTTCTCTATTAAACCTTCTTTTGTATGTTCACCGATAAGTAGTCATCTATTTACCGAAACACAGTAAATATGTAGAGTATATTGATAAATCCATAATCAAATATGTAAGATACAAAACAGTAAAGAAATGAATCATACACACATAACACCTAGTTTTTTAATGTGGAAACCCTGTTAAGGAAAAAACCACTAGGACCGGTACCCCAAATTTTCACTCTTCTGAAGTGAGCCCTGTTAAGAGCCAACCCTGTTAAAGGTTACAAGCACATTGTTAGATGTGACCTTCTTAGAGGATTTAGAAATAGTTTGTCAACTAGTATCTAGCATCTAATGCTACCATCCTTGATCAAACACTCATTTGGCCTGTCAATAGGTATCGGGCATATCCAATGCTACTTTTGTGATTAAACTTTTTGATACTCCTTGGGATGTATCTCAATTGAAAAAGACTTTTAAGTCCTGCTCAGTTAAGAGGCTTATATTCTTCAATGGTTAAACTGAAACACTAATGATCTGTTCATACATACAACTTAATTACAGATTTTCAGATCTATTGTAGATCCATTACTTCATTGATCAATATAATAAAATATATACCTTTGCTCCACACTTGTTCTGCTCTGTGATGCTTGTCATACTGTTCATTGGTGTCTGTAGAATCTAGCTCTTCCTTTATCTTGTTGATCAGAAATGAAATGAAGACTTTCTTCTCCTTCAGATTTCCTTTAGCATCTTTCCTCTTTCTTATTCACCCCACACACACAATTCATAATGAATTGGGTTTGTCTCTTATAGACATTATTTCCTCTTTTCTTGGCTTTCTTGATCTTGGCATGTTCCATAATTCTTGCAAATAGATTTAAAGAAAATCTCCAGTCTGATCTCGTAGAGATCTTCTTGTCAACTTGACAAAGTAGCTTTAAATCAATTACTTATCTTCGTAATATCTGAATGATTAAAACAATGATAAGTATCAGTTAACTCTATCTTTAGCTTCTTGACAACTAAGCATTTTGTCATTTTCTAAACTCTCTATTCTATCGGTCAACACTTCAGTTAGTCATCGGTGATAACTGACTGTTCCTTCAGTGTGACTTCAGTTGTCATTAGGATCTCTGTCCTTGTCTTCTCCGTTGGGCAACACTGAAATTCTATCCGTCGTGTTACTTTTTTTTTTCTCATCGGGAAACACTATAACTTTCCTCATTGGTAATGTTGTTCATTTCCTCATCAGGCAACACTGTGACTCTATTATTTTACTTTGACCGTCGGGTGCACTTCATTGGTGTATACAGTCACTTAGTGAATACTTGACTTGTATGCATTATTGATTAGCATAGCCTTGATTCATGAGTTCTTTTAAGTCTTTGCAGTATTACAATGACCATACAGATTATATCAAGTTGAAATCAATGACAATACAATACATTAACTAATTTAATGCCTTGCATGATCATCAACTTAACATCTTCAAACATTCAATCAGTTACATGTCATCAAAAAGATTAGAAGAAAATTCAATAAATGAATACAATTTTTCCTTGTTGAGGGGGGGTCATGTTCTTATGATAATAAGACCAAAGGTGATAGGAAGGTTCCCTCAAGGTACACACATCTTCAGAAAGAATGGGTACCCAAGGAACTACCTCTAGTTAACACTGATTTTTCTTTTAACAAAAGGATATATCACATAACTCCATCTTCATTACATGGTTTGGGCTTATTTTCCATTTTTGGTATAAAGGTCAGTTATGATCAAGTTGTTGAATTGATGAAGTATGTAGGACCTTGTTACAATTACAATAATTGGATGTATATTGTGCAATATAAAAAAAGTGTGCATAGGTATGCATTGTCACCAAATTATATACAATGCAAAGAAAATGAACAAAGTAAAAGGCTCGCTATGTATCTTGATGGAAGACCAAAAGCAACAGGGAATATTGTAGGTTTTATAAATAGTTCTCGACCTGTGTCAACTAATAAGCGGTCGAATTGTATATTCAAGGCACATGAGGGAAATCGTGTATTTGTATGTGCGATAAAATCAATAAGTGCAGGGGAAGAGCTTCTGATAGATTACAATTTGAATCGTGTAGATACAAACAAATTCCCTATCATGGGACTGGTAAGTATAACATTTAAACGAATTGCCTCCAATTAATATTGACTCCAATATACAATCTATTGTTTTATTAATAATTTTTTTTGGTAAGTTTATTACTTTCATTTCGTTGCTGATTGCTAAGAATTACTAATCTTTGTCACAGGGCGACATGGATCCACCACAAGACACAGGCAGGGATGTTCCTCACACACCTTCTTCATCAAAGGTAAACATTAATTAGTGTAATTATACAAATTATATAGAAACAAATTTCATATTATTATGTTCTTTTCTTTATGGCTTTGGAATTATTTTGATATAATTTTATTGATATTGATGTCACAACTTGATACTTATTGATAGGGAAAATCACAAATGGCAACAGATCAATTGCGATCTGAAATTGAGGTAGAATTTTTAGATGACATCGCATGTAGCTAACCCTATCTTCATGACTAATCAGATTCAAAATAAATATACTAAATAAAATTCTTAACCTTGTGATGCTTCCAAACAAAACTGAGGAGACAGAGGCACTCAAAGATGAATTGATACGTAGAGTCAATTGTATGAATGTAAGCAGTAATTAATCTTAAGAAATAATTAAAGTTCAATAGATGTTTATATTTTATACTATCTTATGGATCATGATCTAAAATATGATGTGTTCTTCTTACAGGATTTTTTGACACCTGTGAATCATGGTCAATATGGTGCAGGTTGTAGCGCACAACCTTCATGAAAATAATCCTTAAACCTTTAACTATTCATTTAACCTTTGTATGCATTATTGACTCAACTTATGTTTGGGATGCTTCTAGTACCCCATTTAATCTTTATCCATTGAAAATGTCTTTACTAACAATGTATTCTTTATCTCATGATGAAGTGCAGATGCCTCCTTCGATCAAAAATCTGATATTGTCGACTGCATTGTCTGCAACAAAAAGCTTGCAAACATCTTCCTATGTACCAGCTACAAATGGTAAAATCTTGTTTTCCTATATTTTGTTATTTGCTAATCATGCATTGATTATTTTTCTTGTGTGAATTTTATACACATGGACCTATTTTGTGCACTAATTGATACACCTACACATGGTACAAGATCAGAGACCAGTACTAGTGAAGCTCAACCATTTCCTGGATCAACCTGTGTTACTAGTATTGGTTCATTTGTGGGGTCGTTGTTGAACAAGAAAAATATGTTTCCATTAAAAGTACCAAAGCTTCCAGGTGCTTTAAAATTGTAGGAAATGATGCTTTTTAGGAAATGATGTTTTTGTAGGAAATGATATTTTTTATAGGAAATGATGTTTTTTATGGAAATGATGTTTTTGTTGGAAATGATGTTTTTTATGATACTATTTTTGAAATGACATTGAAGCTATTTGGGCCCACCATACGTAAAAGTTATGTAGCTTCATAATATTGGTACAATATTTTTCTTATCTTCCATTTATTGTACTATATTAAAGTTATGATATCTATCAATTTTTTTTTTTCAAAAAAGGTGGAATGAACAAGATATTGACTTAAAAAATCAGCTCATTAAATATTTAGAGGACCTCTTTGGAAATAAAACTTTTGATAGTGCCCTGATTCTTAAAAAAGCATCCAACCATATAAAGACTATGAGGGACCAATATAGAAGGGCTCTAAAGGATAACCCAAAGTATGAGCGTCCTCCTATGATTCCACCAATGGAGTGGAATGAAATAATGGAAGATGCAAAAGAGAAAAGGCTAAAGGGTAGAGGAATTCAACCAGAAGACAACAAAAGAAGGTATGACGTGATAGTATTAAGTAGAATGTAATCATGCACTAATTAGTGATCTTTGTAAATATATAATCTAACATGTTTCAAAATTTTCATAGACTGTAAGACACATCAAAAGCTACAGAAGCGAGATTAAAAAAGGTTGGCCAACACAAACTTGGCTCTGGTGGCTATATGAAACTTCACTCTTGACTTGTAAGTAGAAGCATTGGAATTTCATATCAAATTTTTTTTATATATAAGGTTGCAAACAATTTTGTTTAATCAAATAATACATACAAAACTAATGATATTAAACAAAAAATGCAGGGCACAGAATTCAATGTAGAGCCCATGGATGATGAAAAAAGAATAGCCTTGAAGGAAGGCTATAAAGTCATGGCTGCATGCCTATGCCAAGAATTTGATAGCCATAATGAAGAATCTACTGCACCAGATGAGACACAGGTAAATTGGTCAAATGAAAAGTAAATCAAGTTGAATAGTTAATTTCGAACATAAATTGACTATTTCATGATAACAATGCGCATGACATTTCACTCCAGCCTTCAAATCCTATCACAGAACCTAGGCGTGACAAAGAAAATGATGTGCATCAGAGTGGTGGAGGTATTAATTTGCTATTGGAAATAAATTATGTAATTATTAATAGAATTTAACATCTTTAATTGCAATTGGCCGTGTAACCTTTTTTTGAATATTTTAGAGCATGTTGAGGATGTTGAGGTGGTGGCAGATGAAAATGGTATTGTACATGATGTGGCATTGTCAAGTAAATAAAAATGCATGTTATGTTCTGCTAGTTAATGAAATACATGTAACAGTAAAAAAAAGTATGTGAATTTAACCCATTTACTTGTTATTGCAGCAAAGCCCCCTTTAGTGCAGCAACCTCATGCTCCTCAAAACATGACAAAGAAGCATAATTTGAGATCACAACAAGGTATTGAGGAAGATATTGATGCTCCTGGAAGCATTTTCGTTAAGAAAATTAAGAAAAATTCAAAAAATAAATGATTTCTTAAAAATGCTCTTTGATAAAACTTGTTTGATTAACTTTGTTGGATAATGAAAGAACGTTGTTTTAAGTAATTATCTATGAATGTTGCGTATTAATATCAAATTTTATGTCATGTTAATGAATATTATTATATTAATGAATTCTTGATTAGTGTTGTGTATTAATGAATGTTATATCATATTAATGAATGTTATGTGATTGTATTGATTGAATGTTATAGTTCATAAATGGATGAATGAATTGTGTAATTAGATGTTAATGGGGAATTTAGATTGATGTTAGGGGGAGGGGGGGTGAGGCCAGATGAGCTTCCACCTTCATGTGGTTGGCCTTGTTAAGTAGAGAATATTAAAGTATTCTCAAAACCAAGTGAAGCTCAAACTAACATACCTCCATTATTTAATCAATTTCATTCAGTAGTAAATTTTACCCTATTTTTTGATGAGGAATAGTCAACTGTTTGACACCCATTGGTCGCACAGACGACTATAACTGTTGTCAAACTTTTTTCGTCACTTATTCGTCAGGAAAACCCATCGTCGACATATCAACCTACTTAGTGGTTGAATTATCGACCGAATCTTTGCTGAAAAAATTGCTTGAAACTGGAAGAATTATAGATCAAACCTTTTATCTAAGCAACCAATGCTTGCCAAAATTCTGACTACCTTTGGTCGCAATTAACATTGAACATATAGCAGTCTCGTCGAAACATCAAACAAAGTGTGTCACTTTGTCGACCACAGTTGGCCGAAATCAACATCGAACACATAGCAGTCACGTCGAACATCATACATAGTGTCTCATTTTCTCGACCAACATTCGTCACCATCGACGTCAAACACATAGCATTCTCATCAAAACTACTAATATCAGAATGTCGAAAAAGCGACCAATACTAATTTTTGGTTATATAT